>BQKZ01004769.1:33512-55694 GCA_036244855.1 Temnopleurus reevesii | reverse complement strand
ATACAATTTACAGGAACATTTTCATTGTGCATGCATGCAACTCAGCAAGGGGGAGGGGGGATGTAAATTAAAGGGGAAGGCCACCCTTGGAATATAATGCGGCCAGAGAATGAAAAAAAAATATATATATGAATAAACTGTTGCAGATTATCCGCTGAAGAGTTACTCTTGATTCCTTGCCGCTATTTTTCATAAATGGCTATCTATATGAGATCGGATCAAATAAATCTGTGATGTCATGTCGGACTCAAGTTTATTCATTCTGCACAACTTTCAAATGTTCTGCTTTTTCAGAAAATTCAACAAAATGTTATTAATTTTTGCTTTAGTATAACATGGGTGTATTAATTCTCCTTCTCTTGCTATCTTCCGTTAACGGTCCTATACCCTTAAATAATGAGTTGTTTGTACTTATGTGTGTAGGTAATCGTAATGTTTGCTATCGATGTCTTTGTTGTAAGTGATGTGATAAATAATCTAAAGAGCGCTATATAAATGTCATTATTATTATCATTAAATTTAGATCATTTTAAAAGAATCATATTGAACTATTATTCTTGATTTGGCATTAAACTATTTTTTTAAATAAATTTAATAAGGATTCATTAACAAGTGGCAATGTTTTCTAACGCCCCCTGCTATATAGGGACAAATAAGTTAAAACAATGGAATAACATGCACGCACGGTGAGGGGGTCGGGCTTTGAGTAAAAGCATACTCGCAAAAATCGCCGAGAGGGTCGCCAAAGGGGCTGATAACTTTCTTTTTTCTCTCTCTCTTTTCTTTTATTTGCTTGTCAGCCAAGCTCGCACCCTCGGGAGCGCCAAATTTGCTGAGAGGGCGTGCCGAGAGTCGTTCCGAGCCCAAAAACTGAGGAGAGCATGAGAACTAAGCCACATGATGTACAACCTAGAACTTTATTATAAATCAAACCTTTTGGCCCTAACTGGGCATACAAAGGCTTAACAGCATACACAACATAACATACAAAAAAAAAACAGATTTATAACATATGTACATATTTACACAATGACAAAAAAAGAAGAAGTCGTTAAAAAGACAGCTCATGTACATGTACCACATGACCAGCATTAGCCTATAAGTTTGAATATATTGAAATCACTATAAATTGCGTTGAAGAAATATTCACTCTCTTCTTTGTCCTTCTTGAGAAAGCAACTTGTATTAGTTGAACTGTTCTAGTCTACATGACAATTATGAAAGAAAGAGAGTCGATTTACAAATGTTTTTATGTGTCGAGTAAAAGGTTAGCAAGAAGGGGTAGAGTACTGAGAGTGGTTTTGGGGTAAAGAATAAATTTCAGCTTAACTTTGAGTAAAAATATATAGATCAATAAAACAAATGGAATAAATATACGATATTCACTCAGGTACCATGGTGAACATGGTAGGGAGGGGGGGGGGGGGGGGCTATAGGTTGGCGTTGAGGATGGGGGAGGTACGGTCATAGAGATACTTATCAGATTTTCCTTTCCTATTTGTTTTCTCGTCAACACTATCGAGTATCGTCTTCGAAAAGTTTGACTGGGTACACGTGTGGGGCACAATTTCTTCAAAAATATCTTATCTGGATGAGTAGGTATACTTTTTATATGAAGATTATCACCTTTATGTGATAAAGTATGTTGATGTTAATATGTTTTAACCTGCATGTATCAACTGTGAAGACGATGAAATCTCCAAGTGTTTTTGTAATAGTCCCATATGTATGATTTTTTGTTGGCAACTTTACAGTCTATCAAATTTGCTTGCAATTTTTGAATTTGCAAACTTACAACCATAAATGAGATGCACTTAATATCAATTAGACTTATCTATGATTGTGAAGTCTTAGGATTTGAATGTATAAATCAAATGAAAAGCAAACCCAGAGATCATTAGTGCCCAGATTGCGTCACGTAAAACTTGCAATTATCGGACATCGATCATGTCGATGCCAAAATACACACAGCCGCACAGGTAACCATCCACAAAACAAGTCCAAAAGCAACTTCAATTACATTTTTTAAACAGAATTATGGTTTTAAATGTTATTTTCTTTCCCTTGCTTCCTTCCATATTTCAAGAAATTTGTTGACAATTTAATTGATTTTGATGTGATTGTGAAAAATAATGTAAACTTGAGCCAACTTTGCAAATGTTTGCTGGTTGCATCTGCTGGTGCAAAAATCATCGCCGACGCACTACTGCACGCTTACATAGGATTGCACAGAAATTTAATACATCGTGCGCATCTGGCCCCTAATCTCCAGGTTTGCCAAATGGAATTTTTCTACAGAAAGCACTGCTAAAAAGTGCTATTTTAATGTTATGAAAAATCTTGTCAATTTTGGACATGATATTGATAATTGATAAGCACCAGAGGGCGTGGAGAACAGTTGAACAGAATTTGACCAAACTTTTCTCAATCATGTATAGAAACATTGGAGGATAATTTGATTAGTGGTTGCGTTCAATGGATCATGGGTCACAGGGAAAAAAAAAGCTTGTAAAAAAATTCCCCAAAAAATACCTTTAAGCGTTAGAACAAGTGAACACCATTCTTCCAAACATGTCTCGAATTGAATTATGTATAAAGATATACAGTACGGACAGAAATAAAGTTTACAGTTTCCCACCATGTCCCACCAAAGCCTATGTAAAACGCATGCATTTTTGTGGGACTTAATGGGACACTAGTAACTTTATTTCTGTCCGTACTGTACATGTATGTAAGCAAATATATATAAATATAAATAAGGATGAACTAATTAGATTTTGAGTTCAAGGGTCAAAGGTCACAGGGTCGTTAAACTTGTAAGAAATCACCCAAAGTTCAGATTTTAATCTGAAGTCTGATTTTTTTTCTCTATGGTTAAGCCCCCTTTTCAGGTGTTTTCAATAATTTCGATGAAAAGAGTTATATTTTTTAGCATTCCATATTTTATCAGATTTTTCAGATTTTTTGTCACAGATGCTCTCACACCCCTGAGAATGGCTTGTTACCACAATTACTTCTTAATGTTCATGTTCCTTTCAGACCTACAGTAAGTGTCATTATGAATGACGAAGAAGGAGCGGCCGTTGGGGATTCCATTGTTTCCAATGCACGAAAGCGTTCAACGGCTGGAATGAAGAATAATGTGACATCCAAGAAACAAAAGCTGGGTAAAGCTGAGTTTTACAAACCACCTACCATGGAAGAGCTTTCTTCACTGAAAGAGACACAGAACCTTTATAACTCAAGTTTGTTCAAGTTGCAGGTATGGACTTCTTTTTGTTTGAAGATAATTTAAATGGGTGTTTGTTTGTGAGCAGTATCTTGGGATTGATCGCTCAAAATGATCTTGGTATTCTTGTAATTGCTAAGTCTTAACTAATGTAATGTAGACAGTTAAATTATGTCAATACATATTCATGTTAAGAGGGTGGCACAAGAAGTTGAGACATCTGAGCAAGAAGAGGATAGCTAAGACCATTTCGTGCAATTGGCCCCTGAGGTTTTGCGGTTGGTATTGATTATTTAAAATATGGCAAAACAATGAACTTGAAGTACATAAAAGGAAGATATTGGATACAAAGCTGTTATTACTGTTATTATGAGTGGATTATTTTCCTACTCTTATTTGGTGCTGTATGCTCCCAATATTCCATTTTGACACTTTTGTTTTCCTATTTTTTCCTTTATCTCATGGACACAAAATCACAATTCTTGCCTTATCCTAACATTATTAATAGATATTGACAGTGCATCCCTGAGATACTGTGAAAAACACAAATGCGCATAACCCCCTAATGATCACCAATAATTTTTTTTCAGAGATATGTGTAATTGTACCTTTTCTATTGATCTTATGATGCTTATTATTGTCACTTCCAAACTAGATGGATGAACTGAGATTGGAAGTGGAGGTTAAAGAGAAGAAGAAGAAGAGCTTGCTTCCAGTTCTCCAGTCCTTGGAAGAAATCTTGCGTAAACTGCCACCCATGACCATTCCCGATGTAAGTAATGTGGTTGTGATCTGTTTTATCTCCAGTAAGGTACATAAAATAGATTGTCTGAACAATCTCCTTGTAAATACCAACTTCTGTTACACTTCCAAATGTATGCACATATTGCTTAACCTGTAAACGTATGTCTATGTTTAAATTTTACAAGTTGGAAACGCTATAATGAGCATGCACGAGGTAGCTAGATATTTTGAGACAGATATATATATATATATATATATATATATATATATATTCCTTTATTAATTTGTTCCTTAATGATTAAGAAGATTGTGTATTATTAATATTATTATTATTCACAAACTATTAATTACCACTCTGTCATGAATATTTGAATAAAAAGGGAAAATTGTGAATTCTTTGTGCTACCCATCAAAATAATTTACCAGGCAAATGAGGGACAGGGCTGAAAGAAAATAGAGTGGTCTTTCAAGATTCTTGAAAAGCTTATTAGAAGAAAGAAAAGAAATTTCAGAAGCGTATAACATCAAAATGTTCTCTTTACAATTTGAGAATCATAAGCCTCCCTGATCCACATTGTGGTTTATTCAAACAAAATAAAGTTTAGAGTTTTAACCAATATTCAAATTTGTCTCTAGGCAACTGATTTACGTGAATCTCTACCAAAGAATGTCCGCTTACCAATGAGATGGAAGAAGACTCAACTGAAAGGAGAAATCAAGCTACGTAAACCATCTGAAGTGAAGATTGTTGGTAGTTACCTCCTTGGAACCTGTTTGAATGATCCTCTTACCATAGACATGGCTGTACAAATACCAGTGGTTAGTATTTATCCATTTATATTTTTAGAGCTCTGCTTAAATGTCAGCTTTGAGTAACTTATGGATTATCTTGTGACTTTTCTTCCATTAAAAATTTAGGGGGGAAAAGATTATATATATTTTTCTAAACACACACTTTCAAATGATTTTATGATTCATTGAGAACAATTTTGTTGCATAAGCTTGGATTCTCAGGTTCGCTCTCATCTCTTTAATTGAATTAGAATTGTTCCATTGTTCAAGGGATGTTGTGATTTTTAACAGGCTCTTTTCTTTGTTCAGGCCTGACTTGTTCAGAACATGGAAAACAATTTTTATTTTTTGTAATGATGGTAAAAGACCAAGCCATTTCATCCTGGTTATGTTCCAATCCAAAATTATGGGATTAATCACAGTTTAAGATCAAATTGAAAAAATACCAAATTATGAGAGTCCATGCTGTGCACTTCAGACCCAACTGTCAAATCTGTTCATTTGGGTATATATTAATGATGTCATGATATTTTTCACTTTTATTCCAACTCAACAAAATGTTGATGTTCTCTCCATTGCACAATACAGGAATGTCTTCAACCAAAAGATTACCTAAACTTCAGATATCACCACAAGAGGGCACTTTACTGCACCTATCTCGTCAAACATCTCAAGAAGAAGAAAGATCTTATTAAGAGCATATCATATGGGTCACTGCAGGGAGATCACATGTCTCCCATCGTACTTCTGAAGTTAGCTGGTAAATTGTCTCTCTAGCTTTTATTTTGGCATATGCAAAGTGTAAAAATGTTGATAAATTGTTTATGTCCATGTCATGTTTGATTGAAATTTCAACCTATGTTGCATGTGCTACTTTAGTGGAAAGTAGATTTAGGCTTTATTTTTGTATCTCTTCATCCTTTAATTGTTCGAGAGCTTATAATCAAACAAGGTTCATTTTGTATCTAATTTACAATAAAGCCCCTCAACATTTTCTATTACTATCTTCTTTGTCTATTTTTTTTTGGGGGGGGGGTTGTGTCATTTACTGACATTTTGATTCATGTGCATCTTCTAGACAGCATTTGTACGAAAATTTGACATACCATTATAATGCTAACTCACCTTGTACATCCCTCTTAGGTTATGCTGTTTTTATGGAACTACAACTCCTATACTCTGCAAAAAAAAATGTTTATTCTTAATTCTGGTTGCAGTTGGAGCATTTGGTTTGTGTCAGACTTTTTTCTTACACTCTATGATTTTGCAATGTTCATTCCAGGTAAGAATGTCACAGTGAGACTCCTTCCATGCTTGCCAGAGACAGGATTCAAAGAGTCTAGGTTTGCTCCGTCAAAGAACAACATACGCCAGCAGTGGTACAACAAGAATTGTCAGGAAGGTAAATCCACTATAGAATTCCTTCATGATATAGAAATTAAGACAATAATCTTTGTGAGGCTAATGGACATATGTCATTGCGTCAATTTATTAACACAGCAAATTAATGAATTAAGTATATTTATTTATCGCCATCTAATCCTGTTTTCAATTTAAAAGAATACAAAGAAAAGGATGAATTTGGGATTGAAAAATATAATTCTAGTGTGATTTGAATCATAAGATTTAGGACATTACTACACCAAATCATACAGTTGTAATCTGAACTTTACAAAATTTGATTAAGCAGTACAGTGGAAGCTGAGTTTGAAACAAATTATGGGGACCGTTGGACCACGCTACTAGAAAGTCCAATTATCAGAAAGCCATCTGATAGGAGGAATTTATTTTTGCTTAAGTTTCATAAATGATGTAACCACTTTATCCTTTTGATAAGTTTTTTTGAGACTTCTAAGTTAATCATTCTTTCTTTTCTTGTTTGCCTGTTTTCAGAGACATATCCTCCCACGCCACATTACAATTTCTCCATCCTTCGAGACATGTCGTTGGAACGTAATCTTCATCACCTCTACAACGCATCATATGACTTCCCAGCATTCAAAGATGCTGTCCTGCTTCTGAAAGTCTGGCTGCATCAAAGAGAACTCAACAAGGTAGGAAATAAATCAATTCCTTTTGAAATTAATTGGTTCGCAACATATAATCATTGAGCGACAATAAAATGTGTCGTTTTTGTTCTCGGATGATCTCGATTGAGAAGGTAATGGTTTGTAGGTACAAACTTAACCTGAAATTTTTTGTTGAATATGATAATTTCAAACAAATGTGAATACAGTCGCCATCCTTTTTGCTTTTGAAATATACTCTGTGTTTCTAGCTTCTATCTTTTTATCTGGACAATTTCACTGTGAGCGGAATGCACAAAGGATCGGGACAAAGTAATCAACTTATTCAAGCATTCACAATAGCTTCGTGATCACAAACGAAAGTCCCAATTCTAGTTGAAATTTTTCCAGAGAATAAGAAGGATGAAATTTTGTATGTCTTAATGCTTGTATGGATGTTGTTTACTTTGTCCCAGGCCTTTTTCCCTTCTGCTCACATTGTATATGCATCACTGTATAATGATAGTAATGGTGTATTCACATGGCAAATTCTTTTCTCTTTCGCAGACCTGTGGAGGATGCGACGGATTCCTAGTTTCCATGCTTGTAGCTCACCTCTTGGATCAGGGTAAAATCAATAAAGTCATGAGTGGATACCAAGTCATGAAGAATGTTCTGCATTTTATTGGTAAGTGGAGAATTGGAATGGAAGAATTGAGAAATTAATGAATTTATCTTATTTTGATATTTCTAGGAAATTACTATAATATTGCAGGGATACCTACCTTTTTGAAAATGCATGAGGATGGTAATTGAATGAGGTAAAAAAAAACGAACAGCTGAACTAAAGATTGTCTTATTAGGGAAAGCATTTTAACAATATACATATGCTTTACCTTATGATGGCACAATTTTGGTTCAGCTGTAGGATGATTCACACTTCAATTTCTTTCCCTGTGCATATTCTAGAGAATTGGCAACATCTCTTCTTTAGTTTTGCTTCTGGAAGTTGTTCAAGGCGATGTTTCACCAAGTTGTTAACAACTTTAAGAATGACTGGTATCACTTATTGTGCTGAATTTTTGTAATATTATCAAGTATCAAGCACAGAAGCTGATACCAGTCATTTTAAAATCTTTTGTAACTTGGTGAAACACCTCCCTGGTCTCGGAAATCAATATTATTTCAGTTGGTCATGATAATCATTCCAGTCTGTTACTTATAAGACTGTGATTTCCTATCTCATTCTCTAGTGAATTGGAAAATAACAAATCACTGATTTTTAATATCTATTCCTTTTTTGTTCTCTCATTCATCCTGATTTGTTGTCTTTTGAATTACTTTTCAATAGCCACCACTGATTGGTCAACAAAGGGCATCACTATGTGCAGGAGTTCTGCTTCTCAGGCCGTCCCAAGACTAGGAGAGTTCCATCAGCACTTCCTGATAGTGTTTGTTGATCCCTCTGGATACCTCAACCTATGTGCCAACATGACAAGGACTGCATATGAGCATGTGAGATTGATATGCTTTTTCCTCATTTTAATTTCAATTTTTTTTCATTAACTGCATTAAGTTCCAAAATGACAAGCCAATATCCTTTGGGTTTGCTACCTTTGGTTCATTTTCCATTTAAAGACAATCATAAAGGTTACAGATTTCAGATATTTTGTATTATCATATCCAGCAACATGGTACTTTTTAGCCAACATAGAAATTTAAGGTTTTTACAACTTGTAAGAGGGCAGAGTTAACCTCAAAATATGAAGCTTTTGATAAAATGATTACAAAGTTATGAAGATCTTTCAATTACGGAAGTTACAGTCTAATTTATCAAGGCTCAGCATTTACTCTGTTGTGCAATTTTCACACAATATTATACAAATATATACTGTTATGAGAGGTTCTGGTTAAAACTATGGGCCCGATGTGCCTGCAAAAGTACTATTTGCTGAGGGGCGCAGACCCGAAGCAAATAGTACTTTTGCAGGCACAGAGGGACCATAGTTTTAATCCAGAACCTTGAATGAACACAGTATATATTTGTTTTATATACTGGATTTGTAAAAATGATAAAATAATGGAGTTCAAACTTACCACTTGATGATCTGTACCACATGATCATTCAATAAAAATTTGCAACGCGAAACATCCGTTCCTTGTAGTAAAACGTTTACTATATAAGAAAACTTGCACCGAAATACAGGTATTTAATCAAAATATTCCATTGAAATATCAGTTAAACTGAAAACACTTAACTAAAATGTGATTTCATGTTTTTTTTTATCGCACTGGTCTGCCGCTTCTTTCATTTTCATCACAACAACATCAGCTGGCTGGCTCGCACATGCACACTCAGCACCTCGGCTCCACGCAGCGCAGTGCAATCACAATCACCGAGTCACAAACTCAGTTGCTCGGCCCCAAGCAGCGCAGCACAATCACCGAGCCACACACCGGCAGTTGGCCCGCAATTGCGACACAAAACTTCTCGGTTTTCACTCATTTTTAACACCTTGAATCGAATATCAGCTTTATATTATTCCAATTATTTTTTTCATCCTGAATATTCATCTTATAAATGGATTATCGCACTTTCCCGTCGTTGTATAGCGAATGTGCACTGATATCTCGGTTTCTTCCCATCGCATGCACATTGCACATTTGCCTCTGGCTCGTGTGCATGCAGTGTGTGTGTGGCATGCTCACAAGAAACCTTGATGCAGTGCACATTCGCTATCGAACTCCGTGTGCACAAAGTTCATCGCACAGATTTCATCGCACAGAGTTCATCGCTTGCTATTCCGTAAATAGTACAAAAGACTATTTACGGATTTTATCCGTAAATAGTTCTTCGATACTAAGATAGTTGGTTTATTTCTAATCATGTGACATTCATTAAACCAATCAATGAACAGAGATAAATGTATCCAGTATATAACATGCACTAATGCACTTCATTGCAACAGCATCAGCCAGGAAAGCGGCAGTCCTGACTTTTTTACCCTGATATACACTTATCACAGTTAAAATTTCATTCTTGCCATGAAGCATAAGGTGTCGATATCACATTTTTACCATTAAGACATGAAATTGGATCCTTTTTTTAATAATGCTGAGGTATGGCTTCTTCTTTTTTGAATGATAAACATTGTGCTCCATCACCGTCATCAAAATCTAGACCCCTGTTTTGTTGATGATTTGAGGAAGCTGAGCTTCTATTTGCTCTTTGTGAGGTCCAAAACAGAAAATCTAAAATAAAGAATGATATATCTTATAGAGAAAATGTGATTATTTTTTAACATTTTTGTTTGATGTTGCATGTACCTTCTTATATCACATTCCATAGGGTAACTCCCATTTATTTTCAAGCGTATTTGAATATTAAAAATTCTGTGTTATTTATTTGTGACAGTTGAAGCATGAAGCCCAGATAAGCCTCGGTTTCCTAGATGATAAAAGGATTGATGCCTTCCATTGTCTCTTCATGACATCTATTCCTTTCATCAGGAAGTTTGATCATCTCGTAACGTGAGTTATAGCTAAAATTATATACAATTGTGTAATTATTTTTACGCAGAAAGGTACATAGTTCCTACTGCTTTCTGACCAATGAATTAAATTGACGATATCTTGCTCAATTTTTGGGCAAAATATCTTTTGCAAGAACTACAAAATCTGTTTGGCATTAAAGTTCGGTAATACAGGTATGTTGCTCAAAAGGTGCCATTAATATCAAGTTGCTGTTGATTGGCATATGACATTTAGATTCATTGTTTTATGTGTGTTTTGCTAGAGTAGCAGAGTTTGTTGGAATTAGAATCCACTTTTCAATTTGCTACTTATTTGCAAATGATTACAAGTTTCTAGCAACACCTTCATGAATATTTTGTTTAAAAATATTGTCACATTTATACAAAGAAAAATATAATAGAAATATTACAATGAAAATATGACAGCATGTTGTTCCTCTTGGTCTCTGTATTAGTAGAACAGAATGTGAAGAATTTATGACTTTTTTTCAGCATGGGCAGGCACCGTTTGCTTGTTGACTACCTAGGGAAACATGATCTAATGCTCAGTTGCATATTCCGTTTCTTGGGGAAAATGCATTTCACTCATTAAAATTTTTAAGTCAGAGAATAATATATTTTTGATTTTCAGTATCACGAAGTTGAACCAGTTGAAGTCAGCCATAAAGAATTATGGTCTTGAGACTCAGATGATGGACAGAGCAGGCTACTTTACCCTTCTGGTGCTGCCTCAGATAGAGGACATCCTTAGGCAAGCTCTTGGAGGCAGGATAACACTCCTTGCATCACACCTTCCCCATCCTCAAGAGGTAAATGATGATATTCGATGTCTAAACACATTCCAACTCTAATACTCTCCGTTATTGTTTTGATTGTGTAATAATTGTAACAGTAATAATAATGATGAGTATGAAATGCCATCAAACATTGTCATTTGACTCCTTTTAAATTGACCCATTTTATGCTCATGAATATATGTTTCTATTTTATCTCTTACCTGTCACTAATATTTTTTTAATGTTGCGAAATAAATGCCTATGTCTCTATTTAAATTTTCTTTCTTTTGTCCATTAACGATGTAGGGAAAATTTTTAACATATTTATCAGGAGCAAAGAAAACAATTTAATAACATATACGAACAATGGATGTCACTTTACATAAATCATTCACTTTGGAAAGTACAACATAATTAAATAAGCAACTTGCAATATTACAATGAAGCATTTGTCATTTTCCTGCATCTTTTTCTGTATACATTTCCAGTGGGCTGTCAATTCAATGCCGCCAAAGATTGGAGAAGAAGGACCTTTGACCTTTGGGCTGCTTCTCAACTGTGGACTAGCATCAAGTGTTCTGGATAAGGGTCCTACTGCTAATACTGCCGAGGTGAGGAACAGCAAATTTTATATTGTGTTCTTTTGAAGGGTTGAATGAATGAATGAATCTTTATTCCATTTCAATTCCAATAGCAATAACATCAATGATAATAACATCAAAGGATTTACAATCATAAATGTAACATGTCATAGCATAAAGTGATATGATAATGAATACTAAGTGAATGATTGAATGGTTGGAAAAGAAATGAGGAGAACTGCTAAAAAGCAAAGCTTGTAAGCTGCAGTCCACCATGAACAAATCAAACATTTAAATGAAAAAAGAACAAAGATAACAGTCATGAAAATAACAAAAGCAGAATAGTATATGTGAAAAAAAAATAATAAAAGATAGAATGGGTAGAAGTAGATGGAGGGAGAAGGGCGTATTTGGGGATTAGCTCGAATTCTGTTTTTACTTATTGATGGTTATGGATATGTGGTATAAGACTTTATTATTTCAGTGAGAGAGTTATGGGTTCAATTCCATCTGCAGGAAATAAATACTTATTGTTATGCATCATCATCATTACTATTACAGCCACTATCACTTACATCAATAGCCTTGGCTTTGACACTGGATATCTACTCAACAGTTAAAAATAGCTTTGGGAGAGCAAGTTGTTAGCTTGCTAACTCATAGCTTTATTTCAAGAGAATGTTTGAGTACCACTTATATACCATTTGCTATTATCATTTCTATGGTAAGTTGCTTGTGGCTTGTTAGATTTTATTTATTTTTTCTGAAGAGGGTGGCAAGCACCAACACTCTATACATTAGGGATTTTTGAGTAATTAAGAAACTTCATTGTATTTTTCTTACCGAAAGAAACTGATTCAATATATATATTTTTTTTTGCAGGCCAAAGATTTCAGTGATTTCTGGGGTGAGAAGTCGGAGCTTCGCCGTTTCCAGGACGGTTCTATATGTGAAGCTGTAGTCTGGCCTGGTACAACTGTTGCTGAAAAGAGACTAGTCTGTGGCCACATTGTCAAACACATTCTACAGCTGTAAGCATACTTTTAGTTTTCTTCAAATTCTTCTATGTGATAATTATTATTACAAATTATTATAATTTCATTCTCCCTGTTTCTCAGATGCTTTTTGTTTTGTTATATTGTATTTGAAATTGATTTACTGTTTAAATGATTTTTAATGATAATAAAATTTCGCATTCAAGATGATAATTTTTATTTTGGGAAAATAGAATGCAAAGCTAAAAGAACATGCAAGTTTTGAAATATTACAGTATTAGAATTAATATTATTAATAACATTTTTTTTTGATAACAGAATACCAAATCACTCCCATTGTAATCTGTAATCAATAATTCATCATTGTTGTTTATGTTGTTCCCAGGCATTTAGGCATCACACCAGAGACGGTCTTCTACACTGGTGGTCAGCTGGATGCTATCATCCACCAACGGATTCCTCAACCTGACGATGAGGAAGAGGAGTCAGCCCCAAGGACAGGGGAGGAGGAGCTGTTGGAGATCAGTGCCGTTTACACCAAACTCAGCAGACACCTGAGAGAACTAAAGGACCTTCCTCTCATGATCAGCTCAGTACAGGGAACATCACCTGCCATCAGACATACTGAGGTGAGGAGGGAGTTGATGATGATGATGATGATGATGATGATGATGATGATGATGATGATGATGATGAGGATGGTGTTGGTGGTGATGGTGGTGGTAGTGGTGATTGTGAGGGTGCATTTGAGTAAGATGATGTTGATGATGATGATGATGATGATGATGATGATGATGATGATGATGATGATGATGATGATGATGATGAAGACGGTGATTAAAATGATAATGATGATGACGATGATAATGATAGTGGTTGTGGTGATAATGATGTTGATGGTGATGGTGATGATGATGGTGGTGGTGGTAGTGGTGGTGGTGTTGTTGGTGGTGGTGTTGATGATTATATGATGGTGAGTGGGAGGAAGATAATGATGGTGAGGATGATGTTTGATACCATGCTTTCAATTGTTCTTCTGATAGGTGTACCCTCCGTGTGCGGGATGGCCACATGACAGACTGAGGACTGCCAAAGCAACTATACCCGTCAAGATTCCATCCCATGATAAACAGTGTCCAACTTGGATTCCAACTCTCAAAGGTATAACACATACCTCTTACTGAGTTCATTATTTTTTTGGGGTGGTTTTTTTTTTTTTGGGGGGGGGAATGTTATATAAAGAAGGAGGAATGTTATACTGAATTGTCAACCCAAGTACTTCTACTTATTGGTCGTAAAAATAATGAGGCATCAAAACGGATATTTCTTTTTGTAATCTACATGTTTATGAACTTTTGGGGAATATTTCTTATAAAAATGTATGTTATGAAATATAGGGTCATTCAGATTCATTTGAACAATGCAAAGGTTGAAATGGAAGAATAATTCTGCTGTTGCCAATTTGATGAATTATGATGAAACCATGTTGAAAGAAAACCTGTCATTGATATTTTAATATTCTTCCAAAATTATTTGTAATCTCAAGCAATATTCATTACACCAAATATCTTAAAATTAAGCTTCAAAAACTATTTCTTTACTCAGTTGTATGCCACTTGGAGAGCAGCGGTAAGTGGCCTGATGACCTGGAAGCAATCCACCACATCAAGACGGCCTTTCACATCAAGATGGCCGACATGCTTCACAAGCAGTGCAAGGTCGTAACCATAGCAACACCTAGTCATGTACTTGCTATTGTGGTAAGATATGAGCTATTGATCCTTTGTTCCTTAATTTCAACATGAAATCATTTCAGCTGCCATACATGTACATTAAATATTAACAAGTTTGTCCTCAATATTTTACTGAAGGTCAGAGTTATTCAATTTCTTATTTTGTATGACCCTTTTCAATAATTTTTATCTGATTAGTTCTAATTTTTACATGTCAAAAGCATCTTTGTCACGGAGAGACTGAGCATGCTCAGAGACAGAAGTAAAGGGTTATTCATTACTTTAATCTTTATATTTTTCATTACACCATGATCGCTATAATCATTTAGATTATCACTTACAAAAATCAAGGTAGAGGTTACAATAAAAGGAATAGACATTACAAAGGAAATACTTATAATACTCAGAACGAGAATTCAAATTCATGAAATTTAATTTCTTTTCTTGAATCTACACCAGGATGACTAGGTATTTGAGATATCAGTGGCACACAAGAATGAAGAAGTTCTCCAGAAGTGTCATTATTCATAACTCAAATTAATTTTATTTTTATGCCTTTATTCAGGATGGATATGTGTTTGAGGTATCAGTCGCACACAGAAGAGAGATTGTTCTTCTCAAAGAGGTAATCACAAAGGATGGAATGAGCATGCTCAGAGACAACGAAAGGTCAAAGGCTGTGGAGAAAGAGACTGAACATCTGCCACATCTCACCAGCTTGCTAAATGGGTTAGTAAGATTCAGAAATGTTTTATTGGTTTTGAAGAAGGTCAGTGAACAATAATATTTCAGCATCATTCACAACGTGATAATAGTATGTTGAGTATTATAATAATCTGGATATGTATTGCTTCTATAGTCCATTCTTTTGCTCTTGATCATGTAAAATCAGAGATGTTTTTTAGTCGATTTGATCGAGATAATTCGGAATATCTGCTAAAGATTCATTTTAAAGAAAATTCAATCACATTTTTCATTTCTGCATTCAAGTTAGAAAAAAAAATGTAATTTTGAATAGCATTAGGAAGTATTAATGACTCTTGAATCCTACTATATAATTCGCCTAATCTTGTGTGTAAATTTGTTTGATGTTTGGTTGTTTGTTTGTTTGGCTGCTTATTTCTCTCAACCTATTACACCAATCGTCTCCAAATTTCTCTGTTCCCCGTTTTAGATAACAGAAAGAAACCTTAGACTATTAACAATTACTGTCGATGCCTAATTATGATTTCATATTTCACAATTCGTAACTTTCATTCGCTGCGCCCTGAATATCAACTAGATGTACGCAATTCTCTTTAACTGAGGNGTGACATGTCGGTGGTTAATCTAACTTTACAGTGAAATTTGCAAATGAAAACTAAAACCAAATACTTAATTTTGGAAGGCAATATTTTTTCTTCTGGATTTTGAAAAAGATTACACGATTCGTACGAATTAGAGTAGAATAATTTGAGAATTTCGGACCGAAAACTGTTTTATCGTCGACCTTTTCCCGAGGCTTTGTGCGAGCGCCTGGCGAGCGCGAGTGACGTCACTCGGTATCGTGGCTGGTGTTGGGCGATCGATACAGCGATCGTATTGCTTCTGTAAACTGACCAACGATGTTGGAGCTCGGTTCACGGGCCGATCTGCTCTCTCAACACCAACACTAACACCGCACACCGTACTTGAAGTCACCCAATGTTTTATATGGGGAAAGATGCATGTTGATGTTGAAATTGAAATTGAAATTTATTCATCACTTCAATAAAAAGAAACATGTATAGACATCTGAAGATCTCGGAACCTGCCTGAGAAGTAAAAGAGGAGAGAAGAAGTTACAAATGTGGTTTTGATTGGCATTTCTGGTGCAAGCAGTACCCTGGCTTGTGCATTTCTTGAAATGTTTGATATAGATTCTATTCTATACTACCTTTTACAACGTCTTCGAAGCTGGTATATCATTCTTGCCCAATGCACTTGACAAGGCATAACAGAATCTATAGCTGTCAGTACTTTTAGTAACAAAATTACACAATTCTGTATCTAGGATAAACAATATACAATCTGATGTTCATTCAATTTTTTTTTTATATGAAGTTGAATACAATTCATTTGTGGTAAATAAAGTATGATAATTCAGTGATGTCATATGTGGCACTTTTGAAGCAGGTCTCTCTTAACCTTGCTCCCCCCAATATAAGTTTGACAAATTATTCTTAATTTATGTATTAAAATAAGATTTCATATGGGAGAAGTCATCATGAACTATGTACTCTTTATGAGGGGGTAAGGGAGAAGTTGTTTTAATGTTGATAATTTTGTTTGTTGCACAGGTCACCACAGACAGGTTTCTTACATTTCCTGAGTCTCCTGTGCCACCATGACTGGGAGACAGCACCTCTCATTATCAACTTCAACAACGATCTGAAAGGTTAGTCCTTTTTATTTTTAACAGTGCCCACACTTTTATATCTAATTTGTAACATTGCTGTAGAAATGTTGGATGCACAAGGCGAAAAACTCACCTAATCTGTTCAGTATTCAAAATAAATTTGTCTCATTTATCCACTATAGTTTCAGTTGCTATAAAACTTTTTTTGTGGTGTAGAATACTAATAATGATTATAGAATATGTCTTAGTAATCTAATTCTGTTCAGTTTCAGTTTCTATGATTGTTTTCCAGTACGTAAATTGGATTGGAAATATCATTTGGATTGACAACATTTTGTATTATTCACCCCACTTAGTTAAAGTTTCTATAAACAATTCTTTGATTGTAAAATAATAATTGTAATAACAATTTTCCTTATAAATCCACTTTAGCTTTAGTTTCTATAAGCCATTTTCCTAGTTGACCCTACAAATTGTTATTGCTGTTATAGTTATTGCAATCATTATATAGAATAACTCATAGCATTATACTTTTTATTAAAATTATCTTTTTGACAGGATTTGAATAAGCAGCGTTGATATACAGATAACTTTTAAAGTATACATTTTTATGAAAGATGGATTTATTCATTTTGTCTCCAATGATAACTGGGCTACACACACTATGCTTATTTTAAGTAGAATTAACAAGATTTTGAATTACCAGTATACTGTTTTCTCTCATGGTTTTTCTTTGTTGTTCTTTATTATAGCTGCAGATTACGATGAGATCCGTCAACAGTTCACCAATAATCGATCTCACCTGCCTGTCATGTTCTTGGCCACGCCTACTGACAGACAAACATCACTATGGACACTAGACAAACCAACATCAATGGTGAGAAACACTCGTTTGGCCTGTTACATAAAAAAAGATACTATTAATTGAAAATTAATCAAATCTTTACGGTAGAGATTTTTAGTCTATTACAGACCCCTAAACAGACATTTAATTCATGAGGGCCAGACAGGATTAACATATTTCCTTGCATGATCCTTAATTTTTGTCGACTATGAGGATTCTAAAAACAGATGTCTTCAATCATTCATTATGCGTGAATAGAAATGTGTAACAAAAATGTTGTGAAAAGTAAGGAAATTAAATGTGGAAGGGGAAAGGATTTTCCATATAGGATTATCTTGAAAATAAAGATTCTATAAACAGCAAAATGTGATAATTGGGTTGGATTACATTTTCTAAGCACTCTATATTACTGTAATTTTTTATTTCAATAATACATATTTTCAATATTTATATAATATTGGATGGCAATAAATGGAATACCAGGGAATATTGCACGAGTTAGGGCAATATTGCACGAATCGAAGATGAGTGCAATATTGGCCCTAACGAGTGCAATATTCCCGGTATTTCATGAAATGAAGCCATCCAATATAATTATTATTATCTTTACATATACCAGAAGGCTGGTCACTGCTTTGCGCAAGCGTAAAATTGAAGCCGTACAATATGGCTTAATATTGTACGGCTTAAAACTCTCATATAGATAATAATACACAATGTTTAACTCTTCTTATATTTTAGATATTTCATAGGATCCTTGAGCTAGCAAAGGAATCATTCACAGTATTACAAGGTCAGCTTTCTGAGCCTGTTACAGCTGATGCAGATTTCAAGGTAAGTTGTTCCCTCAAAATTACCAAATGGTAATTTTAGGATAAAGGAGGAAAAGATTGAGAGAAAGAGAGAGAGAATGACACCCAGACAGATAGAGATAAATGGTAGATGAAAGGTTGCATGCATCATGAAGTTCAGCATCTAGCATCCATTCACTAATATCAGTGATTATTGCAATTTTAGATTCAGATAGATGTTATTGGGCTCAACTGCTGTCTGCTGAATAAAAGGTGTTAACCAGGTGTATTATTTGAGCTTGATATAGATTGATGATTTTTGTATAAGGTGATAAGAATTAAACATTTACCAGCATTGGGCGTCAATTAATTATTCAAGCATAATATGCAAGAAATGCTTCAAACTGACATTAATGTCATTTTCATTCTATTTGAATTAATTGTCTTAATCATTAGATGATAAGATATGGATTATCCAAGAAGTTTATTTCATTGATGTTTGTATTTTCTATGTGCTGGCATTTAAAGTTAGTACTTGTAATGTACTCTGTGATGAAAAACTTCACATAAAGTTCATGAATGTTTAATGCCTCCAAGAGTTTGTTTTTGGTTGAATAACATTGACTTGAATGATTGTGATTTTTCCTGTTTTCCTTTGCACAGCAAATCTTCCGACCTCCACTTGACCCCTATGACCTTGTGATTCACCTTCGTACCAAGCTGCTTCCTAGGAGGCACCAGGCAATGGATGTCAGTGACCCTGCACAGAGTTCATTGACCCTCAAACCAACCCTTGATGCTAAACACATACCAGTGGTGAACTTTGACCCTGCACAGTGCTATCTCAAGGAGTTGAGGGTGAGTCATTTTTGGTTTTAGATTTTTTTCTTTTCACTATACATGTGGTCTACTATAAAAGCTGAATTTTTTGTTGCTATGGTTTATTTCCATGATGTAAAAAAATGCTAAGATGTCAAACAAGTCCCACAAAATGAAAAAAAGCTTGCTTAAGTTTGATGTTTTGCCTTGCATTTTCAGTGAGTTTAGGATTAATGATAGGCTCGAGTAAAGTGAATGTTGCATATGTGAAACAAACTGTACAAAGTTTAATGAGGGAACTCTGCTATTGCGGTGGAAACTCAGCATAAAGATACCTTTTATAACAATATTCCGGACTTGAAATAGATGTAAATATTCAACAGCAACAAATAAATGACACATATGCTGTTATAAATTAAATTCACCATCATTGACAGATAATCTTCTGTCATATTTTCCTCAACAAATTCTGAAAGTCCACTTTATATTGGTCTTTTTATCAAGTCATATTAACAAGCTCTGTGTTAATTGTTCTAATAATATCACAAAAATATATTGTGTTATGGCTAACTTTTTCTCCAACCTCTGTTTCATTCCAGGAAGCTTTTGATGACGTAGCCTTGTTCTTTCATGATACGTACGGTGGTGATATCATCACAGTGGTGTGGAAGAGACCTGCATTCCAACCTCAACAATTCAAGGTAAATAAACAGTTATTCTGTTCACCTGCTACCCGTTCTCTCTCCTCAAAATTAAGTTGTACATTTTAGCCTTGTTGTAAAGAGGTATTTAGGACCCCAAAATTACTTCTTTATATTAGAATCTTCTGTTTTTCCTCAATATAATTTCAAATGTAACCAGTTTATATATTTGTACCATATGTGATAATGTTTAACATTTGTTATTCTGTCTTACAATTTATTTTTTTTCTCGTTATATTCATGCATGTTTATATTACATTGTAATTTTTATGATTTGAGTGAAAAATAAAAAATATCTGAATCTGAAATCTAAAAATATAAGAGCTAGAATAGTATAAAACACAAAGATTTGTTGGGTCCCAAATATCATCTTTGATTTTTACGACCTCCTCCTACGACCTTGGTTAAGTTTGATTATTTCCCATACAAAGTGGAAATCATAACCAATTCCCATCAATCCTTATTGAATTGATATTACACAAGTGCAATGTTAGGTTCTCACTCTATGCTCAAACTGTGAAGTTAATGTTGCACCAATTTATTTTCTTGGATGACATGATTTGGTATGTATGCTAAAATTAAATTATGAATTTTTGTCATACATTCAATATTTATATGAACAAAATCTAGCTAGGAAAGCCTTTAAATGATATTGAAACAAAGAGTTCTCCATCCTGTGTGTTTATTTCAGACATTCATAATGAATTCCATCAAAGTTGAGGAAGTGAATATCATCCAATTTCTCATGCATGTTATATTCCATGATGTTATGTTTTCTTCAATTTATTTCCCTTACAGGCTCTTCAAGCCCAAGCAAAAGTTCCAACGACATCATCATCCAAGGTCCCCCAAGTGGTACCAAACATAGAGTGCATCATACAAGACTTCCAGACCATGGGACGAGGTCTTGTAACGTCCATTGAGGTCCGCACAGAGAACTGGAACATTTATAATAATTATTGGTTAATTGTGGAAGCTACTGGTATCAGTCCTGTTTGAGATCCTTAGAGTGAACATCAGAGTATTTAAAGTGACCCTTTTCCAGTCGAAAACACACACTCAGATGTTCTAAAAGCATGAATTTCCAATTGAATTGTATCTTTGTCTAATTTCTGTTGGCGCTGATTCGTTTTATTTGCAAATTCTTGATATTATTTATGAATAGGGAGTTCTCCATGTTGCCATCACTGATCATGCCAAAGTTACCAACTCAATGATGCCCATAATTGGTGTGAATGAAAACTTTGAAAATTCATAGCTTATCCAGTTTTGCTTAAAATCACAAATTTGATCATTAACTTTAATATTTTTAATTGATATTAATTAATATTTTTCTTCATTCACAGACAGCATATCAATGTTTGGGCGAAGTTCTCAATTAATTCACTATTTTTATAATTTGTATCTAATAAAGTTGATCATTACAATTGATAATTGACGGGTTCACTTAATAAATCTATCTTGACGTATTTAGGTCTTTGCATATTTGCGAATGGGTTAGAATATCCAAAAGCTTTTAGTTTTCTACTCTTCATCAAAGTCACTAAAGACTTCCTTTCTGCATATTGAATAACTGGAGCATTTTGATTGTGCAAGGTCACTGGATTCCTTTATTTTGGCTTAAAGCTCCCAGGAATGTCTTCTATTGCGTAATTAATAACTTCCTTCTTACATAAGATACACATTTGTCTGGGCAGCCTTTGGCAAGATAACTATGCATACAATAGAGTCTTGTGTGTCTTATACAAAAGAACTGGGGAATTTCTATCAATAGTTTTGGAAACAGAAATTATTGCTTTCCATGTGAAATTATGTTTGATTATATATGATATGCACCAGAAAACACATGTATGCCCCATTTTGAACCATGACAATTTATGAGCATTTTCTTTCTGCTTTCTTAATCTTTTACATAATTTTTTTTAGGGGGAGGGGGTCTTTTTCCATAATATCATTGGAATTTTTAAATGATTATGCCTGAAATGATGAGAAGTAAAATAATGAAGATCAATTGTTCTTTCTTATTATATCTATTCTTTGTATTAAAGATTATGGGAAATCGTCTTGTTGTCATCCTATGATTATAATTGGTAAGATGGTTAATAAAGTTATACAAATAGAATCTTGAAAAGTTAATTATGAATTAAGATATCACATGCAAATCTTAATGATTTTAATCGCATATTCCAGAGGATATGATTTTTGCCATATAGATATTTATTTTGATTTTGTTTTCATTTCAATGGTATAATATCAGCAGA
>BQKZ01004768.1:44482-57527 GCA_036244855.1 Temnopleurus reevesii | reverse complement strand
AGCTCCCCTGCCGTGTGGCGGGCGTGGGCCGTGCCTCTGGTGGCGCGCCAGGGAGGCGTTACCCACCGAGGGCCCGATGGGGGAGGGCTCATGTCGTACACGACCCATGTAGGTCGGGTCGGTGTGACTGAGCCCTTAAGTGCCCGAGCAGTCGCGGCCCCCGCCCCCCGTGCGTAGCAGAGGGGCGTGGGCCGTGACTCTGGTGGTGCGGCAGCAACCTGTCGCCCACCAAGGGTACATAGACGGGCTCATGTCTGCAAGGCCGGCGGGCGCCGGAGCAGTGTGACTGAGCCCCTCTAAGACCCGTGCGCGGCCTAGCGCCAACGCCCCTGCCCTCCCCGGAGGTGCGCCTCGGGCGCTACCTCCGTGGGTCTGGTGGCAGGGGGGCTGCCAGTCATTCACCGTCGGGTTATTATTAACGCCAAAGTGTGACTGACCCCTTCGAGTCTCCGGGTGCGGCCAGGCGCCGACCCCTATTGGGGTGTGGGCCATGGCCCAGGCAGCGTGCCTGGGTCGAAGGGGGAGGGGGTCCCTGTCACACCTTGTCGGCGAAGACCGAGCTAGTGTGACTGGGCCCGCCCGACTCGAGAGGGTCTCGTAGCCGACGCCCGTGTTAGCCAGCGGGCGTGGGTCGTGACCGTGGGGGGTGCAGCGCCACCGGCGCTGTCCTCCTGAGTCGGGCCCCATCTAAAGCCCGGACGCGGCGCCGACGCCCCTGCTAAGCAGGGGGTGCGGGCCGGGCCCCCAGGAGGTGCGCCACAGGCACTACCTCCGTGGGTCTGGCTGCAGGGGAGCTGCCAGTCATCCACCGTCAGGTTATATTAACGCCATGGTGTGACTGACCCCCCGAGGCCCCGGGTGAGGCATGGCGCCGACCCCCATAGGGTGTGCGGGCCGTGGGCCCGGCGGCGTGCCGACGGGGCGCCTCCCCTGGGCCGTAGGAGAGAGGGGGTCCCTGTCACACCTTGTCGGCGTAAAACCGAGCAAGTGTGACGGGCCCGTCCGACTCGAGGGGGTCTCGTAGCCAGCGCCCGCGTTAGCCCGCGGGCGTGGGTCGTGACCGTGGGGTGCAGTGCTACTAGGGCCCGCTGGCACCGGCACTGCGATCACCACTCTCCGACGGCTGCTGGGGCCCTGCCGACGGAGAACTCTGGGCAACAGAGGGGCTAACGCTGACGCGCTCGTCAGCGGGCCCTCCCTCACTCTGTACCGGGCTCGCTAGCACCGGTACTGTGACCCCACTTTTGGGCAACCGCGGGGCTAACGCTGACGCGCTCGTCAGCGGGCCGTTCTCACTCTGTACCGGGCCCGCTAGCACCGGTACTCGACACCACTCTCCGCCGGCGGCGGCCGACGGAGTGACACCTAGGGAGCAGGGGGCCAACGCTGACGTGCTCGTCAGCGGGTCTCTCTAGCCCTCTCTCCCGTGGACTCGCTTCCCTCTGGGGCAACTGCCCTGAGGACAATCACCGGCTTGAGATCTGGAAGATAAAAAGGGGGTGATTACAGGGGCCTAGGGTTAACCGGGCCCCACCTGGGCGAGCTAAGGTAGTGCGTGAGCGAGCTGATAGGAGGATAATTTTATAATCAATTTTATAAGAAACTCCGGCCCCCAAGAAGGTACCCGTCCTATTTTAAGTTGGACGGGGCGCCGACTCGGGCCAACCCCACAAAAAACCATTCCAGTTTTTTTTTTTTTCTCTAAGTCCGTCGGTGGGACGTAAGTCCCGCGACAGAGTCCTAAACTGAGAAGTAATTTTGTCTCTTCGGTTGTGAAGAGCGTAACTCACAGGCGCAAATTACTCCCAACCCCGGGGGATTCCCCTCCAAGTATTGAGCAAGCCGCTTTAGGCGCTTGATTTCAATAAAAAACAAGACGGAGGAGCTAACTCCCCGAGTAGCCACGAGAAGTTTATTTTCTTTTTCTAATTTCCGTGGTAGGAGAAACACCCAAGCAACGAACAATTGTATCAAATTACACATTTTAGTTGACAAGAGTTACATATTTTGTAAGGAAACACCCTTCTAGGGACGCCCACTCCCGCGGAGAGGCGCCGAGAGCCGGCTTCTTTGATTACGAAGTCGGCTCCATTCGCACAAACTCCCGCCTATTTAGGCAGAGTGGGGAATCCCCGTTGACATTTTGGCGTGAAAACTATGTTTAAATTCACCAAAAACGGAAGGGTGGCACTCAATTTGCACCCTCCAGAAAGTACTATATTGACGTGAGGATAGATTAAGTGCAGTTTCTGGGCGCTACTACTCAATAAATCGGAATAATCTCACCCGAAAGCGGAGCTTTTTGTAAGTATGTCCTTGGTCGTAGCGCGTTAAGGAATTAATGAGCAAACATGGCGGCGGCGCTATAATGGCGCGGTTTCGCCGTGGCAGGCGTGAGGGCGACATTTGGGGGGGGTTGCTCGTAGGGAAAAGTTTCTGTTTAATAGATTTACGGTTCTTGCGTTTGTTAGGGAACAAAGCAAAATGGACGAGAGAGGGTCATGTGGGTATTGATGTAAATTAAGGGTTACATCATATCCTTTTGAGATATAATTCTAATGAAGGAAGAAAAATAGCATGATATAGCTCACTGTATGAACTTACGTTTTATGCTAAATTTAAGAAAAGGCATTTATTGTGAAAAATAGAAACTAGATTTTTTTTATAATCCTCACATGTTAAATGGCTAAAGGGACCGTGGAACATTTCGAAAAAAGGAGGAGCTGAAGGAGGGGGGGGGCTGGGTATTTTAATTTTATACAAGGTCATTTTGCTTGCACGAATTGTACTGGGAAATGGGGTTCGCAGCCTTCGCGCCCTCTGGTTGACTCACTATCAGACATCATATGGTTCCTATGATGGAGACATTGTTAAGGTAATGTGATACTATTTCAAGGCATTAATTCCATCAGTTAAGCTAATTATATACGTTGTCAAGTGTACTTTATACGACATTACATTGAAATTACTGTATGAATAATGTAAGAATTTCTGCTAATATAAAATGTTCACATTAAACCAGTTGCCAAATATACACAGAGCACAATTTTTATACTTGTATGTTATGTTATTTTGTCTTCCCCAGTTAGATAAATGAAATGGCTGAATGTTAAAAGAATATAATACTCAGGATTTACATCATGTTATCACATATTTACGTTTCACCTGTTTCTAAATGTTCATGTATTTTATTCAACTTGGAGAAATGCACAATTCACACAATTCACAGAATCAATGCCTTGAAATAATATCATACAACCTTCCTCAGAAACTGCAAACCCAATTTTTCCAGGGGAATTCTTGCAAGCATAATGGCCCTGTAAAAAAAAAATCAAAATACCCCCTCACCCGTTCAGCCTCTCCTTTTGTCAAGACAATCAGCGGCCCCTTAAACCAATTAACATGTGAGAATTAAATATTCTCTGAAAATATATTGTAATTTTCACATTAAATGACGTTTTAATAAAATAAACCATAGTGCATACGTACAATTATATCTCAAAAGGATATGATGTGACCCTCAATTTACTTCATATGGTCCTATATTAACAAATTTCCAGCTTGTTCTTGTGTTCACTTTTTCATTTGAAGGTATAGCACTGAGAAAAATTATGGAGGCCCTAAAGCAACACCGAAAATGATTTATGAAGAACGGCAGCTGTTGCGGCAAAAAATCTTGTATATGTCTGTCACCTTAGTGCCTCCGTAAAATTTTAAAATGCTAATACAATTTTTCCACAAGGGTGCCCAAGTGGCACCCACCGGATTTGAGTTTAGTACCCTCTAGACTATCATATTCACCAATAAACCAGCATTATCATGGCATGTCTTGCTTTGAGTAAAAATCGGGTCAATTCTCTTCGGCTATTTAGTATTACAGCAATGCTGTACAGGTATCCACTCTGCAGAATGTTGAGGGAATATTTTGCTTTACGATAACCACAGGCAAACAAGCATGTCAAGGAATATCAAACAGGTATCCATCACCCAAACTGGATTGAGTGCAGCGCAATAATGATTAAATGAAATAAAGTTAACACAATGGTTGTGATTTGAACCCTGCCATTGTTGAAAGACACATGCCTTACCTTTGCGATAGTTGCTTCCCGTTTCGTTTTCATTTCCGGTACAGCTTGTTCCAGGAGGTCAATCTGTATATAAAACAAAGTGTCACTTCATCATTCATCATCACCTACACTTATCATTACAAATCATTATATAAAAGTCAGCAATAATTAGTGTTTTATCAATTTACAATTCCCTAAAGTGCTTCATATGTAATTGCCTAATCCCTGGATGGTAATTCAAGCCCAGCATTTAAAATAAGAGTCGACCCCAAAATAATATTTTTTTTTAACAGGAGGGCAATTCCACGATAACGGAAGGACATTCGGACAAAAAATTTGAAAGTTCAAACAAGAACTGCAAGAAAACTAATGGTGGAAGAACATTTCAAACCTGGTAATAGTAAGGCTAGAACGAATTTCTTCGATTTCCACTGATTTACTTGTTAAATATTCTTTTTAGTATTAAGATATACATATTAATGAGGTCGGTAACGGAAGGACATCAAAATGGACACCTCTTTTGGGGGCAATTGGTATCTAAAAAAATTCTATGAATTTTCTAAAGTAATTCTTATTTAGAGGTATACATCTGAATCCTTATAGTTTCAGCTATCTTGGAATATACTTCACTTCCTAATTGGTCAATAATTCATTTAATTACAACGCATAATGTAGGGTAGTGTTTGGTAACGGAAGGACGGTAACGGAAGGACAAATGGCTCGCATGTGTAATGTCTATGGGGAAAAGAAAATGTTTTACTGGCATACTTTGAAATGAACAAGTCTATTCTAACTTGTTGGTATACATTTGAATAAATGTAGTTTGGGCTGCAATTCCACGCAATTAACATTCTAAAATTGATTCAGGCTTTCATTATAAAACATTCATATATGAATAATTCCATAGTAACGGAAGGACATTCAAAGCCAAAATTAAAAGTTGTAGCAATTGCTGCAAGAAAAAAATAACTCAAAGAACATTTCCAATCTTAAAATGGTAACATTAGAACAATTTCCCACAAATTCCAAAGTTTTTGGGGAATATCTGCCCTGGAGTAACTCAAATATGCAAATCATTTTAGGTCAGTACGAGTTCTAACACATGATTTTTAGCTATTTAGTATTTTTTACTTAATTTCATTAGAGTTTCTGCAATTTTTCATATTTGTGTGCTCAAGTAGTTGTGTTCCAAATTATTTAATTAACACTTCTTTTTAATTAACCACAGTTCATGATATTTGATAGTGTTTAGTAAGAAAGGTCATTAGGATACCTCTGCTAGTGCTGCACGCATACGGGGAAAATTATGTGTTCTTCTTCACACTTTACAGCTACATGTAGGCCTAAAGTTCATATAGTTCGAGCTGGAATTCCATTTCGCAATTAATATTCTAATTCCAATTTAGTATTTAATTATAATATTAACAAATGTATGGTAATTAAAGTCAACAATAGAATAATCAAACAGAGCTTTTCAAGTCTTACATAATGTAAATTTATGGAATCAATACTTGCTTCACCTTTGTTTCATATTCCTTAATAGATTTTATTCAACTACAAATGATAGTCTGTTATTGTAAAAACACAAATATTCTAACCAATCAAAAATCCCTCTTGCTACCACCCAAACCAAATATCTGCATTGATTAATAAAGTATTGAAGGCGCTTAAAGTTGGCACGCAATTATTGTTTTGAGTATCAAGTTGAGACAAGATGAATCCTCGTCCTCCACCTCGAAATTTATGCCTCCGTCATCCCGTGGTAAGGAAGATCCGGGGGGTGTTTCATCAATATTTGTCGCAGCGACAAGGGGTCATTTTCCGACAGTTCCTATAGCAACTGTCAGCGATAGTGCTCTTCATCCAATCACAATCAAGGAATTGTTTAGCGCTGACTAATTGTCTCTGCGACAAATCTTGATGAAACACCCCCCAGAAGTCACAAATACATTGGGTGGTTTTTTAAAGTTCTTTTTCCCTATGACCTTTGACCCTCAAGACTCAAAATCTAATAAGTCTATCCTCTCATGCTTATACCTACTTGAGACAGGGTTTGTAGAATCCTGCCCAACCATTCTGGGTCATTTTTACAAGTTTTTTTAACCTGTGACCTTTGACCTCCTGAACCCAAAAATCGAATAAGTACATGATGGACCCAAGGTTGGTTGAAATTTGTTCAACAGTTCTCAAGTAAAGGTTGTAAGTAAGCTATTTTGAAAGATTTCTTACACGTTTTCTGGCCATGTGACCTTTGGCCTTTGTCAACCTGAATCCAAAATCTATTCAGTTCATCCTCACATGCTTATGCATATCTGACCCAAGCTTGGTTAAAATATATATAGTGGTTCTGAAGTTATTGTGGTCGCAAGCTATTTGGGTGATTTTTTACAAGTTTTTTGGCTCTATGACCTTTGACCTTTGACTCCGGAGTCTGAAATCTAATCAATTCATTATTACATGCTTTGATGCATATCTGACCCAAGATTGGTTAAAATCCGTTCAGTAGTTTTCAAGTTATCGAAGTAACAAAGTATACCATTGTCGGCTTTGGTAATGGAAGGACATTTCTAATTGGCCTTTTATTAATTAACAAAGAAGATTTTGGGGGGCTGCGTGGTAGTCAACTAATAGATATCCCTAAACTTGCTATGCATTGAAATTTTCAAGTTTGCAAAGCCACCATATATGATGTAATGTTAAAAATTCATGTTTTTGCGTTAACGGAAGGACAATTAACAATGTCATATAAAAGAACTTACTGGAGCATTAAAAAATAATGAATGTCACAAGAATACCCACTTATCATCGTTTTTAAATCTCAAATAAGTTTAAAACAGCACAATACATGACATAAACATATGAAACATTGCTCACAGCATTCCTAATATTTAATTGACAATTTCCATATTTTTCTGAGAATTAATTATGTTAATTAAGCTATTAATATCAACCTTATGCTCGTTTAATTTTTTTCATTTTTTCTAAGATTCTTAAAATTCATATTTTAAGCTTTCATATGATACCAAATTTGTTTAATTAGCATGGATTTGAAATTTTAGGTGAAATGCTTACTTTAGCGTGGAATTGCCCAGGAGCAGAAAAAATTGGCAAGCAGAACAAAAAAAGTTATGGATTTTTAAGAGTTGAAAAAAATTTTCAGACGTGTTGGCAGTATGATGATATCATGGGTGCATAACAAACCAGAATCATCTTCATGTTTATAGTGTAAAATTTATCATTTTTTACATAAAGATACAAAGTTTGTATGAATGCAAACATGCAAATAGGGATCCATATATCTCTCATAAAGATATACTTTTGATCAAATTTTGAGGAAATCATATTTTTGGAGAAAAAGGAACATTTAATAACATTGGTATGAATATGATAGATAGTCAGTTGTGCACCTGTGACGTCATCAGTTGCCCATTTGTCTAAATATCACAACATGCATAACTTTCTTATAGTGAGGCGGATAAGCTGACCAATTGTGCACTTTTTGATAAAAGCACCAAATTTGGCACAAATGTGCATTAATGTATTGCAAACATTTCTAGATATTGGGCCACTCAAAATTCAAGCCTTGATGGCGGCCATTTTGGATTTCAAAATGGCCATCATTTGAAAACTATATTTGCGATTTTTGTTCGTTCATTGCTGCTGTTAACTTGAATTGAGTTTCTAACTATATGTTTTGGGTGGCAGGTAACTCAATGGTAACAATTTATACTGCGTATTTATTGTAATTAGCGGCCATATTGGATTTCAAAATGGCTGCCATGTGAAAGCCATGTCTATAAAATACGGTTATAATGTTGCTATTTCCTCCATTCTGGTGTCTAAATATATATTCTTAGAGGCAAGCAATCGAATAGTGACAATCTGCATTAGATATTTTCAACCAATTAGCGGCCATATTGGATTTCAAAATGGCCGCCATGCGAAAAACCATGTTTCAGATTTTATGGTTCTAATGCTGCTATCGACTTGATTTTGGTGTCTAAATATATGTTTTAGGAGACATGGAATGCAATAGTAATAATCTGCATTGAATATTTTAAAATGACCGCCATTTCAAATATCCATTTGCGATTATCTGTGGGGTAAATGCTGAGTTATAGGCTATTTTCTATATGCTGCTTTTCACTCCACTCCAATTTTTAAATGCAGTGCTGGGAGGTAGTGATTCAAGTAAAAAAAATGATTTTTTTTTTTTTTTTAAATTTTTTTTTTACCACCGGACCACCATATTTTATTTCCAAATAGCCATTCCTTAAAGGGGAAATCCATCAATATGCTTTTAGTGAATGGAAAAAATACAACGATGATTTTGCTGAAATCTTTACGGTTTGATCATTGTATTATTTTCCTTCCACTGAGAGCACATCTATGTCGGCATGAAGGTCCCCTTTAAGTTGTTGGCATGCTGGTCTAAGGACCTAATGAATAGATCTGTAGTGGTGATGGTGGTAATGGTAATTGTATTTGTAGTTTTAGTGGCAATGATGCAGAAATATGGCATTTATTTTTCATTCTCATGCATGGTTGCCTGGAAACCAACAGGGATTTTTTTTTATCAAGAAAGTACCCGGAGCAACCATGTCAAAGAGGTTCAGCATATCTTCTGGCGGGTGAACATCAATATCAGACATAATTGCCTGAAGGTTACACCGCAAATGTTCACATTACTATGTGGAAACCACTAACCAACTTGGGCAAATTTGGAAATAGTCCAGAGTTGTTTCACTCGGACAGTCTCGATGACGGTTGCAGCCATACCAAGGACTCACTTTGAGTGGACAGCAAGAAGACTGAGCTGTTTTGGTTCCTCATCCCTTTTTGGTATGGTTTAGCATGGGAGGACAGGCAACTTGCTATTAATGAGAGGCTGAGTACAGCAAGCCATGTCTTCCAGATATGACCTCACTTGCCTCATTTAAACATTCAACTGACTGTTCTTCTTTGGTATTATAAAAAAAAGATAGAAGCCTGGTTACATCGCCAAGTGTCTTAATGAAGGCGACTCTGACCTGGCTCGACTTCGATTTGCCAGGTCCCTTGGATCTCCTACGTATGTGCACTGGAACATGAAAATTAGAACTAATTTTATTATTTACTATATAAATCTATGTATCTACCTATTATGCTAGTTCCCCAGAACTACGCTGTCATCGAGTCCTAAACTGCTAAGTCAAATTTTGGCGCACGCGCAGCCCTACTCTCTACCCCACGTGACCTCGTCCGCCCAATCAGGCGCGCTGACGTCATGCTTTCTTCCTTTTCCCGAGTAACAGATATGGTGTCTGAGACATGTTGCAAGGCAAGGAGAGGGGATGGAGGGCGGGACATAGGTAGATACATAGATTTATATAGTAAATAATAAAATTAGTTCTAATTTTCATGATTTACATCAATAAATCAATGTATCTACCTATTATGCTAGAATAGCACGGATAAGCCAACGGGTGGCATGTCTAAGGACGGGGAACGCATGGGGATGCAAGTGCGGACGAAGCAGCGTTCAAAACAAACGAAGCAAAAACCATCTCGCCAGTAGGCACGTCTTTCAAATAGAAGGCTGTGAAAGACGAGGAGGCACGCCAATAAGCTGCCCTTAAAATGTCCTCGAGGGGCACTCCTTCGAAGAGCGCCCAGGAGGTAGAGACACTCCTGGTGTCATGTGCTTTAGGGGCCCGGTCCGAAGCTAGAGCGTCGGGACCCGCCGTACGAATGGCCTCCACTATCCAGGCCGGGAAGAAAGGGCGACGAGAAATGCAGAATAGCTGATTGTCAGTCCGCAAAGCCTTAGTCCTGTCCAAGTACCACTTCAGGGCCTTTACCGGGCACCATAACTTGTCCTCCTTTACCGAGGAAAACTCCTTAAGGGGACTCAGGAACACCTCAACAGGACGAGAAGAACCTGACTGGTTCTTAGTGATAAAAGAAAGACGAGGACGAAGCCGAACACCTCGTCTCTCCCATCGAATGTGACCGGGAGCCGTAGAGAGGGCATGTAAGGTGCTCCTCCGTTGGCCCGAAGCAATGGCCATTAAGAACGCGGTCTTTACCGACAAATGGTGTAAAGATGCTCTTCCTAACAGTTTAAAGGGAGGCTTGGAGAGTGCCTCCAGGACTCAGGGTAGACTCCAAGCGGGAGTCAACCTCCGGTTCAGAGGTCGTTTCAGAGAAAACGAGCGAAACAAATCAGACAAAAACGAGGAACCAGAGACCGTCGAGCCATCTGCGAAGCCCAAGTGGACCGCAGCAATGGCTGATCTATATCCTCGAATCGTCGAGATCGCCCTCTCCCTATCAAAGAGGGAGATGAGGAAATCTGAAATTGAACCCACCGATGCACGGCGGGGGTCCTCCACACCCTTGACCTCACACCACTCAAAGAAGGCTGCCAGCTTAGAGTTATACACCTCTCGGGTGGAGTCTCTTTTGCTCTGGACAATGAAGTCTGCCGCCCTCTGGGACAGGCCCGCTAGACGGGCGTCTTCCCCAACAACGGCCAAGCGGTCAGGCGGAGGGTCGCCGGACGAGCATGAAGAATGCCCGACAGAGGCCGAGAGATCAGATCCGCTCTCAGCGGCAGAAGGAGCGGGGGACCAGCCAGTAGGGACAGGAGAAGAGGGAACCAAGGTCTTCTCGGCCAGTACGGGGCTATCAATAAGACCCACGCCCGATCTTCCTGAATCTTCTGTAGAAACTGGGGGATTAGGGAGACCGGGGGAAAGGCGTACCCTCTGATGTGGACCCACATCAGAGGGTACGCCTTTCCCCCGGTCTCCCTAATCCCCCAGGTAAAACGCATCAAGGGCCCAAGCCTGAGGGTCCCGGCCCGAGAACAATACTTCTGGAGCCGGAAGTTGAGAGAAGTGGCAAACAGGTCCACCTCGAGCGGGCGCCACCTCACCTGGAGGTTGTCGACCACTGATTGATCCAGAGTCCACTCGGACTGGAGACACATTCCCCGGGAAAGGAAATCTGCTATAACATTGTCCTGTCCGGGGACGTAAGAGGCCACTGGAGTGATCCGGTGGGCCAGGCACCACTCCCAGAAACTTGCCGCCAGGGCGTTCAATGTTCTGGACCGGGTCCCTCCCTGTCTGTTGATATAAACCGCAACAGTGGTGATGTCGGTCTGGAAAAGAAACGTCCCGTTCCTGATGAGGTCTAAGAAGCGGTGAGCCAAAAGAACCACCACCCTTAGTTCCAGGACATTGATATGGGGGACGGGAGAGAGGGACGACCAGTCTCCGGACGCCAACCGACCCTGACAATGGCCGCCCAGCCCAGAAGGGAGGCATCCGTCGTGACGGTGACCAATGGTACGGGAGTGCGAAGAGGCTTCCCCTGTCGCAGGAAGGATTCCCTCGACCAGGGGAAAAGAAGGCGCTTGACCTCCCGAGGAAGGGGAACCCAGGTCTTTAGGGAACTGGTTCCAGGCCTGAAAAACCTCAAAAGGTGAAGTTGCAGAGGCCTCATGTGTAGTCGGCAGTTCGGAAGCACGTCGACCAGGCTCGCGAGGTGGCCCAGGAATTGGAGCCAGCCCCGCGCGCATACCCGCCGCATGTTCCGCAGGGAATTCGCTAGAGCCACGATAGCCTTGACCCTTTCCCTGCTCGGGCGAGCAAGCTGGTTGCGGATGTCCACCTCCGCGCCCAGGTAAAGGGGACAACGGGTCGGAGTCAGCTCCGACTTCTCCCAGTTTACCAAGAACCCAAGGCCCTGGATGTACCTGAACGTCTGGCCCCCGAAGGAGAAGCCTAGGAGGTCCCTGGATTCCTGATGAATCGGGACATGGAAGTAGGCATCCTTCAAATCCAAGGAAACTGCTATATCTGACGGTCCGAGGGTTGGGAGAATGGTGGCCAGGGTCTCCATCCGAAACTTCTCCTTTGGGATGAAGCCATTGATACTCTTCATGTTGAGGATCATTTTGAATTTCCCCGAGCGCTTGGGGACTACAAAGATTGGGGAGAGACACAGATTGGGATGGCCCCCTTTTCCAGGAGAGCGGAGATCTCGGCCGAGATGTGCTCCCGGAAGAGGGGGGAAAGAGGCAGTGACTTGCGCCGAATGGCGCCGTGCGGAAGAGGCCGCTCTAGCTTGATGGAGAGCCCGCCTCGCACGATGGAGAGCACGAATGCGTCTCCGGTAATTTCTTCCCAACGGGGAAGAAAGTACCGGAGACGACCGCCTGCCTCGACCCCTGGCGCTCGGATCATGTTGTCAAACCCGACCTGGGTTTGAGCCTCGAGAGGTGCCACGGCCCCGAAATGCCCAGTGCTGACAGGGCATGTCTGCGTCGGATATCGGTGGAGAGGGCTGATGCCACGCATAATTCAGACGACAAGGCGCCTGTAATGGTGAGCAGGGCCTCATCCAGAAGCAAGGTGTCAGATTCCGATACACCGAGTTCCCGGGCGTCCGTCTTCAGGGAGAGAAGAGACCCCAAATATGTGGTCAGTCTCATACCAGACCGTACTTTCGACTCCATGGTCACCAGGAACTTCTCCGCTTTAGCATAAGTCACGCTTCGGAAGTTCACCTCGAGTCTATTGCCGACGTGAATGAGATCGGGGGAGAATTCTTTCTTGACAAAGAATCCGAGGGTGTCCTCTTTTCTCAAGGAAAATTCCCTCGCCTGCGGCCGAAGCTTAGCTAGCTGGTGGCCGGGTATGGAAGTGAGTGATTCAAATCTCTGCTTGAAATAGTCGATCAGAGGGATGCCCCCTGTGGGTCGCTCCCCCCTGAAAAGAGCGGAAATAGATCCCGCGGCCCGCTCCAGAGGAGCAAAAACCTCTGGGCGGTACTTTTCGAGTAAGGCCTGGGCGTCAGAGGCCGTAGATCGAAACAAATGACTTGGCTCCTCCGCTTGGGCGGAGTCAGCCAAGCTCACTTGGGATTCAGTTTCCCAGTTAGGGCGATCGGGCAGATGCCATGACTCTTCCCCCGGGGGGGGGGGGGGG
>BQKZ01004768.1:21465-31841 GCA_036244855.1 Temnopleurus reevesii | reverse complement strand
CCCCCCCCCCCCCCCAGGGGTCAGCCGGCTGCCAAATTCATTTAACGTTCTGTAGGGATAACAACTAATTGGTATTTTCAAACTAAAATATGCCAATATAATAGGTGCAAACATCAAACATCTTCTCCTTATTTCATACACAAGTTATATTTCTGCGTGTAAAGCTTTGTGAATACAAATGTTCCACATCAATTTCTGAATCCTGACCATTGCTAATCTACGGTACAATTAAGCTACTTTTAGCAACGCTATACACTCAACCCCATATCCAGTTCACTGTTCCATAGGATCCTGTGTATTATTCAACCGGAGTTCTGGATGAGTGTATTTATTGTTGCTATAAATTAGTAAAATTACACTAATTTTCTTATTTACGAGATAATCGCATGACCCTCTCTTACCTATGCTTAGTCACACTAACCAACACCAAAACCCCAGGGGGGGGGGCGTAAGAGAGGGTCATGCGATTATCTGCTAATTTTACTATTTACTTCAATAATCGCATGACCCTCTCTTACCTATGCTTAGTCACACTAACCAACACCGAACCCCAGGGTGGCCAAGGGGCGAGAGGTAGGGGGGGGGAGGATCTCGACAGCCCCTGCGTTGCTCCATTCAAAGCCGGGGCACCGACACCCTCCTCCCCCGCAACATCGCGTAGGTAGAGGGAAGGAAGGCGAACTAAGCGTCTCAACCGCTGCCTTCCGTAATCCTGCCAGGAGCGCCCGTGGCAAGCTGACACCAAGGTGTGGAGGCTCCGGGGGCTCTGCCCTGAGTGAGTGCTTCGGGCCCGGCTGCCTGATTTCCCCCACGCTCCCTCCGAGGATGGAGGAAGGGGGGGGCAGCCGGGAAGGGCTCTGGTGGTGACAAGCTGTTTGTCATTTGTCCGGACCGGCTTCAAACTGGCCGGGTGGCGGTCAGGGGCCCTGACGGGCGCCAGACCCAGTCCTCCCGAGTCGATGAGAGGGTGGGAAGTTTGCTTGGGCAACTTCCACTGACTTTGAGGAGGCGGTCTCAAGCGCGGCCGACCCCGTAGGCATACCTGCCAAGCTCAGAGGACAAAAAATAGTCATCTTTTAGACGGACAGTGTGAGGGAGCGGGGGAAGGTGTGGAAGAGGGGTATCAACTACCCCCCTTCCGTGGCGGGAGCTTTTTGTCTTTTAAACTTCTACGAGGCACCATTCTTTTGCTACAATAGCAAAATTGACTACTTATTGATCCCCTATCAGAATTTGCCTAAAACACTAGAGACGCCATATACATTGTAAATACAACACAGAAACTTAAAGTACATTTGAGCAGCTCTCCTCCTAAAAAGATGGAAAAAGATGTACATGTTCATGTAGTAAATGGTACATTGCATGCACAATACATTATCCCAACATGCAGAGAAGGGACAAATTGATTTGTAATCTGGTTAGCTTAGTGTTTACCTTTAATTTGCCCACTCCCATTCTCCTACCCCACCAATCCCAAATTTGAATTACAGGCATGAGCAGAAGTTTAAGAATGTGTGTGTATGCAAAATGTTCTTTGAGAAAAATCCCCATTATTAAGAAACAAATCCTAAGCAATCTTGATGCAGCAAAAACCTGTGTATCCTTAATATACTTTTCACCTACCACATACTATCAGCATGTTCATATATGCAAGTAACTGCACTTCATGCTTTAAGGCTGCTGCCTGTTATGCTTTTCTGAGAAGTTCCTTGGTGTGCACAGTAGCATGGCATGGTCTGTCTCTTGATAACATGACCATTCTTCTACTCATGAGGCTTCCTAGTGTTTTTGTTAACAGGCTTGATCTGAACTCAGTCTTATTTTTCTTCACAATGCTGAATATTCGTTCACAATCACCATTACTGTGATACATTGCAAGAATTATCTTTGATATCTTATCCAGTGTTGGGTAAGCAGCATTGCCAGTGGCAGGAGACTTTATTTTTGAAATGTCATGCCATACAGAGTCAACTCTCATGTCTGGTTTTAGGATATCATCTGATCATCCACCTGAAACCGACAGAATTCATCTTCTAACAAGTTCTTTTCGTCCTCTGATACCAGCTGGGAATATCTGTTTGTGAAGAACAGCCACTGGTTCAATCTTGTTTCAGTGCGCTTTGATACATCCAGTATTTCAGCATTCTGAAGAACTTCCTCTTCAAACGGATAAGCTTTCACCATGTACTTGCATGCAGATGAGTAGTAACTACGCACACTGTTATAGAACTGCTTCAAGTTACACTTCTGCCCATAGTCAGTGATGTATTGGCGTACAGCTTGCCCAACAAATAATTCCTCATAACTTTTCTGATTGATTTCATTCATGAAATCCACTTTTGAATGAGCTGCAATAATTTCTGGTTTCACAAATCTAACAAAGAGTGACTTTAGTTGGTTGCACATGACATTATACATTCTGTTAAAACACGGTTCATCTTTCTGCAAGATTAAGTTACTGCCATCAAAGAGTGGAATGGTGCCATTCAAAAATAGACAGTACAGTTTAGTGTTGGGATCAGACATCATCTTCACTACACGCTCAGGTTTAGAATCAACAGGTGTGGTTCTAGTCACTCCTACATCATGAGGTTTTGTAGATGTCTGCTTTGAAGCTGATTTGCCAGTGTGTCATGATGCTGACCTGCCTGTTTGTTTGGATGCTGAAGGCATTACAGGACCACATGAACTCCCAGACATCACAAAGAAAGGGTTTGATCCTACAGTACCAGCATGTGAAATTCCCTTGGCAGAATTCAAAGTTGATTTTGCAGGACCGAAGTATGTTCCAGGCTTAGGAATGGACTGCTTGCTGTTGTTGCACCAATAAGTCGCTTCTTGTACTAGTAGATGGAACAATACAGTTGATCTACTTGGACCGCTTGAACTGCCCAACTTTACTACAGTAGACAGCTTCCCCTTTGTAGAAGAGAGTGATGCTCCTTTCTTGATAGGAGCAGCTATACTTGTTGATGCTCTTGCTGCCTCAGTTTTTTTTTCTTTCTCTCTTGTTCTTCCTCTTGGGTATCTCCCTGTCTCTTTCTGCCACTTGTCTTAATTCTCTCTCCTTGGAAAAAAGGGAGTAGTGCATCCCAATGTTCAAGAAGTCTTGTGACGCACTGCCCGAGTGACAACCATCATGTAGACACATGTTTGATTATTTTGTGGCATGGGCCTCAAGAAATTATATTGAAAATCATACAAGTTTCCTCGCTTCCAGTATTATTGGCTCGTTCAATCTAGCTTTTTAATACAGCTGTACTAGATCTAAAGACTTTTGTAGTCTCCAGTTAATCTGGTTGCTTTCTTAGTTTCTGAATTGCACAATGTACTAAGTCAGAAAATAAATAAAAAACAAAATAAAATAATACAATGAAAAAGACTCATCAGAAATGTACATGGAAGGAGCACGTTTGAGGAGGAATGCTGCTACTCCCTTAAACTTCCCCAACATGACTGATGCATTATCTGCTGAGAATGAGACTAAGTTCTCCCAAGGAATTTCATGCTCATCAATTTCAGCTTCACGAAGTCTGAAGATATTTTTCCGATGGATGGTTTGTAATGAGGCTGTTCTTATCCTGCTTGATTACACCGACGCATTTGACACTATCAACCATGACCTGTTATTCCATCGCTTAGAGAATGAATTCTCTATCACCGGCACCGTACTTCAGTGGATTCGCTCCTACAACCATGACCTGTTATTCCATCGCTTAGAGAATGAATTTTCTATCACCGGCACCGTACTTCAGTGGATTCGCTCCTACCTCCTGCACCGCAGTCAGCAGGTGATCATCAACGACAGTCACTCTGAATCGTTCCTCCTCACCTGCGGCGTTCCTCAAGGTTCCGTGGTCGGCCCGCTTCTCTTTATTCTTTACACCAGCCCCCTCTTACACATCATTAACTCACATCACGATATTCAGCACACAATGTACGCTGACGACACCCAGATCTACATAACTCTTCATCCAAATAACAGGACAGTAGCGATGAACAAACTCATCAGTTGCCTTGACGATGTAAAAGCCTGGTCATCTCGAAACTGTCTTTGTCTCAACGAATCAAAATCTGAAATGATTCATATTACTTCCAAATTTTGCAATTCAAATCCTCTTCCAAATCTTGTTATGAGTAATGGGTCACTCAGTTCTAGTGGTTCTGTGTGTGACCTGGGCTTAACTATTGACAGCAATCTCACTTTTAAACAGCACATAAGGAACATTTGTAAGTCTGCCTCTTTTGGTATCGATCAGTAAAATCAGGAGGCTACTGAACCGACCCACTACTTCAAAATTAGTCCATGCTTTTGTTTCATCCCACATCGACTATTGTAATTCTTCTCTTTCTGGCATCCCTCAGTCACATCTAGTCCCACTCCAAAGGGTACAGAATAGAGCTGTGCTACAAAGCTGTTAATGGCTTAGCCCCCTCCTACCTTTCAAACCTCATTTCTTTACGTTCACGTGCTTCGTCTCGAACTCTTCGTTCATCCTCAACACTTCAGTTAGCACCTGGACCCCGTACCCATACTCATTATGGTGACCGCGCCTTTTCTGTTATCGCCCCCACTCTCTGGAACAAACTGCCTGTATCTATTCATTGTGCCCCCTCCGTATCTCAATTCAAATCTTTGCTAAAAACATATTTTTTTTAAACAGTAAGATGTTGTTGTGGGTCGGTCAGTGGAGGTGCACACTATATTTACATTGATTTAATTGATCGCCTCTGTTTTTGTTAATTTGTTTTGTTTATTTTTTATGTTACCTATTCCTCCTCTTTTTCTTCACTTAATTTACCGGTTAATAATCTTTCCGTAATCAGAATACTGTGCGCTTAGAAACATCCGTATTAAGCACCTAATAAATGTTATGTATTATTATTATTATTCTTTGAGAGAAAGAAAAACTGACAAGACACGCCCTTCATCTGGGTCAAAATATCTCACACAAATCGGATACAATTTGATGTCATCGTAGTCAGTACTCCCGTCAGTTGCCATGCTAACTGGAGAAACCTTGGTGATGTTCACAATATGTTTCATTGTATCCTTCACAAGAGTATGCGCGATGTAAGAAGTCTTAGTACGTCCACAAGCATACTTTTTGGCTATGTCTGAATCCGGAAACATCCTTCGGAACAGTTTCCCATAATGGCCAGCAACAGTCAGTGGTAAATTGTGTTCAACAAGAAATTCAGTCATAAGAACTTGAACAGCATTTATAACACTCACATCAGAATCAGTTGTGAAATAGCTATGTAGAGATTTCCCACGGGTTGCCTCGCTGTTCGCTTGATGTTTCTTCGTCTTGAAGTGTTTTTCAATATCGTTGAGCCCTCCGTGACTAATGAAGAAATCGCTAGAGCAGCACTTGCAAAACACGTAATCATCTCCCAATTTGGAGCTTGTCAATACAGGATATGCTCTGGAGTAATCCGCACGATATTTCTGCGAAGCAGGTTTCTTCTTAAATTTGCTCATTTTGGCGTCCATTTTGAGTAAATTTCCGATGGCAATCAAAGTTTAGACTCCGCTCTGAGATAAACACGCAAGGTGGTACCGAAAACTCACGACCAAGCGCCGATGGCGCGGCGTACGCGTTGCATGCAAGCACGAACCAGCACCCGGCGATCCTGGTACTGCATGCACATTTGCCCACTGCTGTTAAGCTCTGGTCACATAGAGCCCCGGAAGCAACACGATTCACCCCGGAGATCCGGGGCTCTTTTTGGCTCAATCGGGGTGAATCGGGATACACTTTCCCAAGCTCGAGTGCTGATTTCTCTATGTGACCACAAACACGGCCAACAACAGCCAAAAACAGTCGTGTTGGGCTCCCGATTCACCCCGGAGATCCGTGTTGGAATCCGATTGGCCCCTGAAGCAACACGATCGGCCCCGGAAGCTACACGATCGACCCCAGAGGCTGAGCCAACTGCTCCTCCGGGGTGAATCGGGGTGAATCGGGGTCCTATGTGACCAGGGCATTATCCATTGTACATGTAAGCACATGCGAGTGGATTTTTTATTTTACGTAGGACAGTATAGTACGCGAGGGTATGTGGAAAAGCGTCAGTATCGCGGAGAGTCTGTACAATGAGATTAGTACACATAACATATATATACTACAAAAAACAAGAATGCCTTCACAACACATGCGATATATGAGCAATTAGTCTTTAATTCAGCCGTTTTTAATATTTAATACTCGAAAAATCAGAAAATCGTAATATTTTCACACAAAGTCGTAAGGCGTAATTCACCATGAAAAATAGTAATAATTACGCCCAAATCGCAATAGTTGGCAGGTATGCGTAGGGTGCGAGGCTGGCGAGGCTCCCCTGCGATGCTCGAGGCGAGGCGTGAGCTAAGGCGAGAGCCCTCACCGCTCGCCCGCCGGACAACTTGCCGTCTGGAGGACGGGTAGCCATGGCAAGGGCCCTCCTCCTGGCCTGTGCGCAGCCGAAGCGGGGGCGGAGGCGACGGGCAGGGGGCCCAGCGGCCCGTGTGGGCTTTGGCGCCAGTGACCGCTGGTGAGGTCGCGGGGGACAGGAGCTCGAGGCACGTTTCCCCAGGGGTCGTGGTGGCCAGAGTACTCGGGGAGCCCTGGCTGGGGCCCGTGTACCTGGCTGTCCGGTGGACCCGGTGTTCGTGGGCACGGGTAATCAGGTCATCGGGCCGAACTCCGAGGGCCCCGGCGCCCAGTTTCTCGGCAGCCAGGGGTGGCGGGGGGACCCTCAAGGTTGGGGGCCCTGACGGGGCGACGGCCCTGTCCTCCCGGGTGCAGCGGGGGCGGAGAGCTTGCTTGAGCAGCTTCCACATCTGCCCCGCGGAGACCGGCTGCTGCTCCATACTGAAATGTCTCGGAGCGCGGCTGACCCCCTGTGGCTTAGAGCCGACGGGGGCCCTCCTGCGATGCTCGAGATCTGCATCTCCCAGTTCCCTCCACGGGCCGGGCTTCTATCAGCTGGCCCAGGGAGCTGGCTGTGAGTAGTCAGTCGTCCCTGGGGGCATGAAGATGGCGTTCCCGCTCCCGTAGGGGTGCAGCGAGGGTCTGAACCACTCCGGTGAGGTGCCCACAGGCCCGGCCTCGATCCGAGTTAAAGGTTTTTACCTCCCGTGCGGAAAAGCCCCGCGGGTACCTCGGTGCTGGGGATGGGCACATGAAGAGTGCGATCCTGTCCGGTCGAGAGGAATGGCCCTATCCCCGCTCGCAAGAGAGGAGGATGGCCAGTGCTCAGAGAGCCCGCTGCTTATCAGGTCCCCTCGGTCCGCCACAGCGGGAGACGGGGCCCCAATGGCAGGGCAGGGGGAACTGCGTTTTATCAGTGAACCGTCGCCACCCGCCCGTTCAACAGTGGTAGATTGGTCGAGTGGTCGAGGCCCCTCTCCTGGCCTGTGGAGGGGCAAGGCCTACTGACCCGGCGCTGACGAATGGTCAGGGTGGGAAACCAGTGGCCCCTGCGGGTTCAGATGCCAATGACCTCTGGAGAGGTCGGGCTGGGTGGGGGCACCGTGGGGCTCGGGCGCCAAGGCGCGTTGCCAAGGTGGTGTGGCCTTCGCATTGGGAGCCGTCGGCTCGCCCCTTGGCTGGCCTCCCAGGTGCTATGGCACTGGCGCATCTAGGGTGCCGGGGGTCTCTCCATCCAGTCCGTCGAGGCAGCGGAGAGGGGCAAGTGCTGGCGGCCAGTCCCCTCGGCGCAGGGCGCCTGGGGTACAGGGCTCCGAGTATCTCAGGCCCGCAACCAACGCGGTCTCCGTGCCGCCACCGACCCGGTCTCCGTCGGCCCCAATAAGGCGGGGGGAGGAGAGGCGGTGGGCTGCGGGCGAAAGGGGGTGGAGGACCCCCCCCCGTCGCCCACCTGCCCGACTGCTGGTCGTCCAGGGGAACAGGTAGCAGTGGAGGGGGCCTGGCCTGTGCGCCGCCGGTAGGGGCCGGGAGGCGAGGCCTGGTGTCCCGGCGCTGACGAGAGGTCAGAGCGGGGTCCCGGCGCCAACGACTGCTGGCGGAAGCGCACAGGGGCAACCCCTATCGAGCCTCTAGCCGGGGGCAGTAGGGCCTGGGCTTCCCGGGGCCTGCTCGGGCAACAACTTGCCAAGCCTCGGGTGGCAAGGGGCCCCCGACAGGGGCCCATAGCCGCCCGTCTGACCTCCGAGCCTGGTGGTCCGAAGCAGGACACGGCGGGCGATGGGGCCAGCCACCTGGGCATTGCACCCGTCTGGTGGAGGTACCGTCAGGCACTGTTAGGGGCGTGCCGCTCATTGCCCAAACCGAGCTCGGCAAACCAGGAGATGACCCGCGCGGGTATCGGTTTGCCGTCGGGGCAGCGATCCAGAGACTGCCGCCCCTCCCCTGCGTCAGGGGACCCTAAAGTCATCGAGACGCCTATCGCACCTCGCTTCTAGCACTAACCTCGGCGTCCGTTAGGACCGGCGCTGGCTCCGACGACTCCGGTGGGAAGAGCTCCAGACGGGCCAAACTCACCGGGGCACGGAAGCAGCGGCCGAGGCTAAGCAATCTGTGAGGGAAGAACAAAAGAAACATTTGTAAAGCCCTCCCGCCAACGAGGCGAGGTTTCTCGGGGCACCTAAGAGGGGCGGGAGAGCCCTTACTGAAGGAAGGAGAGAAAAACCCCTCAGCGACCAGCCCCTGGGCAGGTCTGAGCGGGGTGGTATCCTTCCGTTAGATGCTTCTTGTGATGAAGTGCACGCTCTGGAAAACTCGCTGTGGGGAAGCAAAACAAGCGAAAAGAATATTTTCAAACTTTTTTGCATTGACACACAAAGTCACACTTTAACTCAACATAATTCCCAATCTAACATCAAAGACCGCACTCGGGCGGCCTCACGGAGGAGAAAGCAAACAAGTGACAGAGTCCGCAGTGCCGATTTTGAAGCATTACAACTTCGCAGACGCCAAAACAAACACAAGTGTAAAACAAGATGGCGGCTGACCCCTGCTCTGGAAGTCACGAGTGATCTCGGACGCGTGGGAAGCCACTGTGGCTGCCACGCTGTAATGGAAAGTTACAAATTGGTTAACTTTGCAATATCAGAAGAGCAGTAATTACTGGATAAGGACACCCTACCGCCACGAAAATTATTCAACCCTACTAAGATACCAACTGAGTGCAGGCTGTGAGGATTTATTTATCCCCGCACCACGCTCTCGTCCCACCTGTATGAAAACACGGGTAGTCAGGCGGGCTGAATTTTTCTCTAAAACGTGCCCTAAAATTACTCTAAGCGATGGGTGACAGGCTCAAACCCCGCCGAAAACACACTAGAACGATAACAAGGGGCCTAGGCCTGCTTAAATGAGTCAATATAATAAATTCGCAAGAAAAAGGGAACAATCTCACCTGTCTGCAAATTCATGTCTCTCTGCTAACGAGAAGAAGAATGAAGATAATTATATGTCGCTGGTGATAGCGGCGAGCGACACGCGGTGTATCAGGGGGTCCCTAGGTAAGGATTTTTAAAATCTTTTGTGTTCTGATCAGTTAGGGCATTGTTCAAGGAACAAAGCATAGGTAAGAGAGGGTCATGCGATTATTGAAGTATATGAGAAAGACGTACCGATGAGAACAGAAGACAAGGCTTCAATGTAAGAGGAAGAAATACAGATGAGAACAGAAGACAGGGCTTCAATGAATAGGGAGACATACAGATGAAAACAGAAGACAAGACTTCACTGAAAGAGGAAAACATACAGATGAGAACAGGAGACATGACTTTAATGAAAGAGGAAGACATACAGATGAAAACAGGAAACAAGGCTTTAATGAAAAAAAAAGACATATAGATACAGGAAACAGGGCTTCAATGAAAAGAAGAAGACAAGAGGAACATATACATATGAAAATGGAAACAAGGCTTCAATGACAGAGGAACACATACAGATGAAAACAGGAGACAGGGCTTCACTGAAAAAGGAAAACATACAGATGAGAAACAGAGATAAGGCTTCAATGAAAGCGGAAAACATACAGATGAGAACAGGAGACAGGGCTTCACTGAAAAAGGAAGACATACAGATGAGAAACAGAGATAAGGCTTCAATGAAAGAGGGAGACATAGAGATGAACCCAGAAGACAAGGCTTCAATGAAAGAGGACAATGTACAGATGGGAACAGAAGACAAAGCTTCAATGAAAGAGGAAGACATATAGATGAGAACAGAAGACAGGGCTTCACTGAAAGAGGAATACATACAGATGAGAACAGAGATAAGGCTTCACTGAAAGTTGAAGACATACAGATGAGAACATAAGGAAAGGCTTCCCTGAAAGCCGTACCCCTAATAATAAATAATGAAACATTTTATATATATATATATGATAATATATATATATATATATATATATATATA
>BQKZ01004767.1:31057-56006 GCA_036244855.1 Temnopleurus reevesii | reverse complement strand
ATCATCATCATCATCATCATCATCATCATCATCATCAAAATCATCCCCATCAGCTTCATCATTGAATTCATCAAGAACACCCTCATCATCCTCATTAAAACCATCATCATCATCACCAACATCATAACCGTCATTGTCATGATCATCACTATCATCACCCTCATCATCATCATCATCATCATCATCATCATCATCATCATCATCATCATCATCATCATCATCATCATCACCACCACTATTTATCATCACCATCATCATCCTCATCGTCATCATCATCATCATCATCATCATCATCATCATCATCATCATCATCATCATCATCTTCCTCCTTCTCTTTCTCCTCCTTCTTCTCATCCCCCTCCTCTTACTCCACTCCTCATCTTCCTCCTTCTCATCATCATCATCATCGATTCACCATCATCATCACCTTCATTCATTCAAAATGTTTATTTTTTAAATCTTTCAGATGTTCTCCAATAACCAATTCATTGGTCTTGATGATCTCCCGATCCTACTGGATGATGTTTCATGTACTGGAAACGAGAGCTCCCTTGCCATGTGTGTCCATAGAGGTGTCGGGGAACATAACTGTGCAACGCTAGAAAATATAGAACTCTTCTGTAACACATGTAAGATTCATACCTATCTTATTTATGAATGATGTACCCCTTTTTCCAGTTGGGAAAAATCTAAAAATTTGAATATAAAAATCCTGCAAATCAGGAAAAATTAAGGAATGTTATTCTATCATAGTTGAACCCCCGCCGTAATGGAGGATACACAACAATACGCCGAATTGAGTGGATTAGGTTGACATTTTGAAAATTAATCTGCTGAAAAGCGGGGAATGTTCTTCCCCTGAGATTGTGGGAATCCTTTACTATCATTTGTCTGTTTCTACATCCGTTATTTTCTGTTTAGCATCTGCCTATTTCCCTGACACCCCAGTATAAGACTAAATTGGGAGATGGCAAGAGAAGGAAGAGTTGAGTTTTTACCACCAACATTTGAGCTACAGCTCCCTTCATCACCTTTCAACTAGAGGGTCGTAGGTTTGAGTCCCACCCAGGGCGTTAATTTCCTTCAGCAAGAAATTCATCCACATTGTGCTGCACATTTATTCCTTGAAACGCAAAGTGCGCTGCATGGTGGCTGCCGGGCTAAAGCCAGGGTAATAATGCTGCAATTGTAGAGCGCTTAGNTCTCCTCCTTCTTCTCATCCCCCTCCTCTTACTCCACTCCTCATCTTCCTCCTTCTCATCATCATCATCATCGATTCACCATCATCATCACCTTCATTCATTCAAAATGTTTATTTTTAAATCTTTCAGATGTTCTCCAATAACCAATTCATTGGTCTTGATGATCTCCCGATCGTACTGGATGATGTTTCATGTACAGGAAATGAGAGCTCCCTCGCCATGTGTATCCATAGAGGTGTTGGGGAACACAACTGTGCAACAACAGAGAATATAGAATTATTCTGCAACACATGTAAGATCAAGTTTATTGATCAAAAGTAGAGCTAAAATCCATCCACTAGACATAAGATGACAGCAGAGGAAACATTTTCAGTTTCATTTTATGAAACAATTATTTATATTACTCAAGAGATAAGGGTGCTCTGTTAGAATTTTATAAGGCATACTTTTAGTTAATTTAGGTTATATGAGATATAATTGTAGAATGTCTTGTTTTATTCTTCCTTATGCATGGAGAATGTATTGTGCATTTTGTGCCATTGTTGCACATGAATATAGATCTCAATCTTGTATCAGTCCATTGTACGACCAGTGTTGGAGTATGTGTCTTCGGCTTGGAGCCCTCTCACCAAAAAAGACATTGAATCATTAGAAAAGGTGCAGAAAAGATGTTTACGTTTATGAAACAATGAGGTTCGTATGGATGCTCTACAGGAGAGGAGGGGAAGGACTGACCTTATAGACACTTTCAAGTTCATTAATGGATACTACAAAACTCCGGTTGAAAAATTCTTCTCTCCCCCAAACAAAACTCTAAGAGGGCATTCAAAGAAATTGTTTCAAAGACGTTCCAGAACCAAACTAGCAGGCCACTTCTTCTCAAACAGAGTGGTTGATCCGTGGAATAAACTTCCTGAACACATTGTTTCTGCCTTTAAGAGTTACCTGAGAGCCCTTCCCTAAGGAATAAAGGGCTAATCTACCAAGTATACCAAGTATACCAAGGACTAGATTAATTGGAAGTATATTGTGAGGATTGGAAGGACTATATGTGTATTCAGAACTTTTCGTAGTGTAGTTGGGGTAAAATGAAGTGAGGTATATGAATTTCATGGATCAATCTATTTTCTTAACTACATTAATGATTACATTAATAACTGCTCTGTGGCAAAACCTATACATTATATTTCATTTTAATGATTTTTTTATGAGAATTGATGTTATTTTATTTGTCACTCTCATTTATGTCCAGCGTCTGCATTTTTCCCTGACACCCCGTTAAGATTGAATGGAGAGATGGAAGGAGAAGGAAGGGTTGAAGTTTATCATAGTGGAGAGTGGAGAGCTGTTTGTGATACCAAGTAAGTTATTTTGTTTTCTTCATTTTCCTTCTCCTCTTATTTCTTTGTCTCGTTCTTTCCTTTATTTTCTTTTCATTCCTGTGCTCAATCTTGTGATTATCCATCTTTTAATATTGTCTTTGAGATAAACCTTTTCTTTTTCTTCTCAACTTGTTCCTTCTCTTTTTTTCTTTGTCCTTGTCATATTCCTAATATTCTTCTTGTCTTCTTCTTCCTTCTCTTCTCCTTCTTTTTATATAAGGAAATAAAATTATTGCTGTGAGCAGAAGGGACAAATGTCTGGGACAAAATAAACAACCTCCATTCAAGCATTAACAATATAGATGGACACAAAAGAAATTGTCATCCTGTTTATCCTATTGAAAAATGTTAAACAATAGTCATGCCTGGGGCTTTCTTCTTTGATCAAGAAGGTATTGTTAATGATTGAATGAATTTGTTTACTTTGTCCCAGTCTTTGTCCCTTAATTCTTCTCACAGTGTAGGGTCTAAAAACCCTCTTCACTACAGATTGGGTCGTTTTCAAACAAGGTATCCTGATAATGAACAATTTTTAAGTTTGATATGTAATCTTTTTTTCTGTCCACAGCTGGGATCTCAACGAGGCAAACGTAGTATGCCGTCAGCTCGGCTTCTCCCAGGCTCTTATAGCAGACACAGGGTCCTTCTATGGTGGGGATCCCATAGGGTTCTGGCTCTATGATGTCCAGTGTGCTGGTACGGAGTCTAACCTTGGTCAGTGCAGTCATGCCCAGTGGGGTGAAGGGTCATGTACGTTCAGCCAGGAAGCTGGGGTCATGTGTGTAGATGGTGAGTGAATGAGCTTTAAGTTGAGTTTATGAATTGTAAATCAACATTTCAGACTCTAAACACATATTAACCATTTCATTACCCTTTCATTTTCCTTCTGAAACATTGGGATTGAAAATACAATTTTTGATTCTCCTGCAAAGATCACTTTCAAATGATAGACTTCTGCTCAATGCGCAAGTAGCATATAAAGGCAGGAAATGTTAAAAAATCGTTGTAATAGACCTCAAACGCTATTACTGGACACTGAGCTCCTTTCTTCATCTACATGACGTTTGGTCCCAAAACTTTTTGATCATGCGGTATAAAATCTTATGACCCAGAATATTTTGAAACTTACGCCTTACATGTTAACGCCAATATATTAGATTCTTGTATTTCATTGAGTGCTGGTGATATTCCTCATACAGAAGGTTGAGTACTATTGCATTTTGTATCAATCTTTTTTTTGTTTTCAGCGAGTGTTGGTGATGTTCGTCTGATGGAGGGCCGGAGTAGCCTTGAGGGAAGAGTTGAGTTCTATTATGACGGAGCTTGGGGTACAGTTTGTGATGATCAATGGAGCAGAGAAGGTAAAATGTCTCCCCAGTCTTCTCTTTCTGCTCTTCCATCTCATATATGTCCCTTCCTTTCTTCACTTCTTACCTGCATCCTTTTTCTTTAGCCCTTCCCCTGTTCCTCTCCATTTCCTACAATGTATGATCACTCTCCCCCACTTTCCCTTGGCACCCTATCCCTCTTCTTTCTGCCTGTACCTCTCCCTCTACTCCACCCTCTGCCCCTGCTCGGACTGCCAGTCTGCATTTCTTCCTCCTTTACCATATCATGTCTCCTAACCCCTCGTTTCCCTTATCTATCTGTCTGTCTCCTCCTCTTTCCCCTATGATACCTCCATCAGCTCCTTTCTTACTTCCCCTCCTTCTTCATCTAATCCTAAAGTAGATACCAATATTTTACTGACCCTAAATTATTAGGCATTTTTCCAATATTATTATAATGTATTTGTGTAACAGAAGCACAGTATTTTGATATATTACCCTGTTACATTCGATTTCTCAGATGGAAAATTGTTAATTAATTATTTTAGAAAAAAAATCATTAGAATTAAAATCCTGGTGCCATGTATTTGATTAAGATTGCAACTTAAAAATTATTGTATTTTTGTGCTGTATCTACACAGATGCTGATGTGGTGTGCAGACAGCTAGGCTTCGGCCCAGCCGCTGCAGCATTTAGTGGGTCCATGTTTGGTGCTGGCAGTGGGCCCATCCATGTAGACGATCTAGAATGTACTGGAGAGGAGACGAGGTTAGATGAGTGCTCCAGTAATGAGATAGGGGAGCATAACTGTGGGCATCAGGAGGATGCAAGTGTGTCATGCACTCTACCAGGTTAGTGATAGGTCAAAGTGATGATGATGATGATGGTAATGATGATGATGATGATAGTTAGTGATGATGATGATGGTGGTAATGGTGATGGTGATGGTGATGATGTTGATGTTGATGATGATGATGATGATGATGCTGACGGTGATGATGATGATGATGATGATGATGATGATGATGGTGGTGGTGATGATGGTGGTGGTGATGATGGTGATGGTGATGATGGTGATGGTGGTGGTGATGATGAGGGTGATGATGATGATGGTGGTGATGATGGTGGTGGTGGTGATGGTGATGGTGATGGTGATGATGATGAGGGTGATGATGACGATGATGATGACGATGATGATGATAATGGTGATGATGATGATGGTGATGGTGATGGTGGTGGTGGTGATGGTGATGGTGATGGTGATGGTGATGATGATGATGATGATGGTGATGGTGATGATGATGACGATGAATGCGAGTGTGTCTTGCACTCTACCAGATTGGTGACAAGGTGAAATACAGCAAAATTGAACTTATCAGGCCAAGGAAATGCCAAAATCAATATGATTTTTAAAACAAACTGTATAAAACCTATGGGACCATAGCGTAGCCTTTTGACTAGAGGATTGGTGGTTTGATTCTTATATAGGGCCTAACACTAAGTATTCTACAATTTAGCATAATTTTCCTGGCTTTAGCACTAGCTGCAGCTGTAAGTAGCGAATAAACACCTGCCATGAACCATACCTGGGTGAATTTCTTGCCGAAGGAAATTAACAAAATTGTAGGGATTAGAACCTATGACCCTCTATTAAATTGAAAGGCAAGAGTAAGAACCACTACACCATGATGCTTTCAACCTTTATAATCACTGATTCTTCCTCAAACTTGAAAACTGCAAAGTCTTGGATATTATGGATCTAAATTTCCTTGATGCCAATATCAAGAATCTTGTTATAATGCGACCTCTTTACGAGGTTCCACTGTACAGGTACATGTATGTATAACTCATGAAGGACCAGGAAAATCACATTACTGTAATGAGTTTGTCATCCCAGTGCTAATTTCAATGAGGTTTAAATGGATCAGTTTCTTTCATCTCTCTTCATCCTAACAGTCCGTCTTTCTGGCGCCAACTCAACAAACGAGGGCCGTGTCCAAATCTTCTTCGACGGTGCCTGGGGAAAAGTCTGCCAAGACGATTTTACCAACATCGAAGCCACAGTCGTCTGTCGCCAGCTAGGGTTCACTGCAGGGAATGTCACCGATGCCGTGCAGTATGACTTCGTTGATGGAGAATTTCATTTAGACAATGTATCGTGTGTGGGTGATGAAGTGATGATAGCTACGTGCAGACATAACGGTTGGGGAAAGCACGATTGTTTTGCCAATGAGGATGCTGCAGTTATATGTGTCTGAGCAGAGTTCTGCTTTCCCTAATAACTTTCTTTTTTATACTTTGGGAAAGCAAGTTCACGTTTGATTATTGAAATAAAGAAAATCACAATGGCTTATACTATTTAAAACTCTGTAAGAAGTAAATGCAGTCAACCTTCTCTAGCGACCACCTGTACAGAAAGATCACCTGTCCATAATGACCACCTTTCCTGACTCCCTAGAACGCAATTTACATGTAAATGAACCTGTCTATAGATACCACCTGCTGTTAAAGACCCCATTTTTCTGTCTCCCTTGGGTGGTCTTTATAGACAGGTTTCACTGTATTTACAAATATGCAAGGAAAACTAGGTTTGAATCGTTGAGATTGCATCATGAAATAATGATAGTGTTTCCTATCGAGACTGACTACAGGAAGATTTTTTACCGTCTGCATCAGGAGATAAGCCTTGTTTGTTCCAGAATTGAATTGGGCTCTTACAGTATATCTGACATCTATTTACTCATTGAGATATACAGTCAACTCTGCCTAAGTTAATCTTGGCTTAACCCTAACTTACCTGGGGGGGGGCCATAATGGCCCCCCCCTGGACGCTTCGCGCCGTAAGTCCGCAACGCGAAATGCTACGGCCGCAAAATTTTAGGACTTTTTTCTTTCACTTATCGCGCAACTTTTGAGACCAAATTTAGCGCGCCCGCGTGTAAGGTCGCGAAGCCACGCCCCTTCGAAAAAAATTTGTCAAGCCCAAAATTGCTCAAAAACCTGGTTTTGTGTACAAATCCAATGGAAATTGGGATTTTGCAATAAATTCACATAAATTGCAATATTTTCACTAAAACTAATTGAAATAATTTAATATTAGTGTCTTCCTGGCTGAAAAGTAGTAGGGAATAATTTCCCACCAAAAAACAATGAAAAACAAAAGGTCGATAAAACAAAGAAATACATAAGAAATTACTAAAACAATAAAATACATAAGAAATGAAATGTGATACCAACATTTTTTTTTGTAATAATGTTAGGAATGATATTACAAAGCTATAGGGAAAAAAATCAGATATCAAGAAGCTCTAAATAGTGATTTGGAGCCAAAAATATGATTTTATGCATAAATTAGCATAATTAATTAATAACAAATCAATAACAATATTTTTTAGAAATCTGAATATGCATTTATGTAGTTTACATGATACTCTATCCACGTGCAAATTTTCACGGCGATTGCGCGATCCGCGGCCGAGATCTGAAGGGGGGGCCATAATGGCCCCCCCCCCAGGAATATCACCTCTCGAAATAGCCCAGGTAAGTTAGGGTTAATCAAATTTTTGCCTAATCCAATACAACTTTTGTCAACAAATCATGTAAAACCTGTGTTATGTACCTCTTGTGAGTCAAATTTCTCCGAAGTCGAACAGATTTTTGTAGTCAGGCTAAGTTACCTGGAGTTCACAAAAACTTATGAGAAGAACAATTTCATTGCTATTAATTTCTTACCCCTACTGAAATGACAATCAGAAACTATTTTTAGGGAATATCAATCCAATATTGAATAAATGTTACTTTACTGAAACCATAAAGGTGTCTTCGTAAATCAGTAACAAAATATCATTCCTGAAACTTGAGTTGCGGAACTCTTTTGAAGGGTCTACATTTATGAAATGTATCTTCACCAGCCATCAAAGAAGGTAACATGTGAGAGAGATAGAATTTAACATTTTAGGCGTTATCATTAAATTCTGAATACTCGAAATTGCCAAACCATTTGTGAAAATACTTTATACTGGTGAAGAAAGATTGATCAAAACACTCACAACATAATTTTGTTTCAATATTATGTGTTACAAAGGCAACAGAAAAATTTGATTTGCATTATTATTTGGTTACAACGTTAACAAATCCTAAGATAACTTGATCACTTAAAACCTGCAGGTGGAAAATCTTCATTATGTCTCTGTTTCTTGTAATTTAAAATTTTGTATGAATTCACCAGGAAATTATTTTTGTATTTTCGTTATTAAAAACTGTACTCCTCCGATGGGTCTGAAATCCTGATTTTGCGATTTTTTTTCTTATCTTTCTTCTTTCTTACCAATTTCATCAGCAATAATTTCATTTTCTCATTGAACACTTAACAAAGACGTGCGACCCTCTCTCATTTGCGATTTGGCTACATGGAAGAGTGCAAGAAAGGGTCACCAGTCGATCGTTGAGTTGTGCGTAGATGTACTAATAGCTTTATGAAACACCATCCAAGAACCTTCTTCGTAAAACTGTCTGTAGGTGTATGTATGACTCTACGAACAACTGGTGCCCTTTTTCATGTGCGATTCAGCTACAGGAGTATAATCATTTAGTGCAGTAAAGGGTCACCAGTCATTCGTAATGTCATAGATATATGAACAGTTTGAAACAGAACCAGAGGAAGTATTTCATAAAGCTATTCATAGATGTACGCGTTGACGCTATAAATGACTGGTAGCCCTTTCACAGGTACGATTCAGCTATTAGTTATTGAATGAAGGAAAGGATCACAAGTCATTGGTAGAGTCATGCATAGATTTACAAACATCTTCATGAAACACAACCCAGGAACTTGTTTCATATGGCTATTCCTAGATATACGAACGATTGGTGACCCTTTCTCAGGTACGATTCACCTATAAGCGTTATCGTTGAGTGCAGGAAAGGGTCACCAGTCATTTGTTAAATCATGCCTATGTTTACGAAAAGCTTTATGAAATGGGTCATTGAGTTGGGTTTCTTAAAGCTCTAAGAACATCTATGCACAACTCTAACAACAACTGGTGACCATTTCCCGCACTCAATGATAATGTAGCCAAATCATACGTTAGAAAGGGTCACCAGTCAGTTGTTGAGTCGTGCATAGATGTAAGAATAGCTTTATGAAACACAAACCCAAGGACCTATTTCATATCTGTCTGTACAACTTTACGGACGACAAGTGACCCTTTCTAATGAACAATTCAGCTACAAGCGTTATCCTTGAGTGTAGGAAATGATCACCATATATTGTTTGAAGGTTTCACTCGTGGAAGAATGATGAGAATAATGCTTCACGGTACAACAAATTATCTTTCTTGGAAATGTGATTTGTCCTGAAAAGGACCCACCCACTCTTGACGTTTCGATGAGCATGTTCTCATCGTTTTCAAGAGAATGATCACCAGTTGTTTGTAGTATCCTGTGTGTAGACGTACGAATAGCTCTATGAAAGACAACCCAAGGAACTATTTCATAAAGCTCTAAACGACTGGTAGCCCTGGTACGTTTCGGCTCTAAGTGCAGGAAAGGTTCACAAGTTGTTTGTGGAGTCTTGCATAGATGTACAAGACCTGTATCATAGATCCGATTATAGATATGTGCACGACTCTATGAACAACTTGTGAAACACAATCCAAGGACCTGTTCTAAAAAGATACTCTTAGATATACTCACAATTCCATGAACGGCTGTTTACCGGTTCTCAGGTGCAATTCGGTTACAAGAGTTATCATCGATTGCTGGAAAGGGATCACCAGTCGCTGATAAAGTCAAGGTAGATGTACGAACAGTGTCATGAAACAAAACCGAATGACCGGTTTCATGAAGCTGTTCGTAGATATACGCACAATTCTTCAAATGACTGGTGACCCCTTTTTGAGTGCCAGGAGTTATCATAGAGCGCAGGAATGGGTCACCACTGGTTTATAGAATCAAGTGTGTATATGTATGAATAGCTTTATGAAGCACAAACAAAGGATCTACTGCATAAAGTTTGTTGAGTTATGCATGCGTCTACAAATGACTTGTGACCCTTTCTAAGATGGGATTTGGCTACAGGAGTTACCATTGACTGCAGGAAAGGGACCGTCAGTCGTTTGTAAAGTCATCGTAGATACATGTATATGAATAATTTCATGAAACAAACCCCAAGGCCCCATTTCATAAGGCTGTTCATATATGCGCGATTCCACAAATGACTGGGAGCCCTTTCTCAGGTACAATTCGGCTACCAGCGATATCGTTGAGTGCAAAGAAAAAAAAATGGTCACTAATCATTCGTAGAATCATGCATAGATGTAAAGTCAGCTTTATGAAACAATCTAAGAAACCATTTCATAAAGCTTTTCACAGATATACACACAACTCTATGAACAACTGGTGACCCTTCCTAAGGTAAAATTCAGCTACAAGAGTTATCATTGAGTGTGGGAACTGTTCACCAATTGTTCGTAGAGTCATGCCTAGATGTACAAACAGCTTTATGAAACACAACCCAAGGACATGTTTCATAAAGCTGTTTGCAGATGCATGTACGACCCTGTAAACGACTGGTAGCCCTTTCTCCGATACGATTCAGCTGCATGAGTTATCATTGAGTGCATGCAAGGGTTTCGTCGAGTCACATGAAGATCTTCAGGCAGCTTTATGTAACACAACTAAGGACCCATTTCATAAAACTGTTCATAGATATACGCACGATTCCACAAACTGCTGGTGACCTTTCTCGAGTACGACTCATCTATAAGTTATCATTGAGTACAGATAAAAGGGTCACCAGTTGTATGTAGAGTCTTGCATGTACATGTAGATGTACAAACAGCTAATATGAAACACAAGCTAAGAGACCGTTTCATAAATCTTTTCACAGATATACACACAACTCTATGAACAACTGGTGACCCTTTCTCCGGTACACTTCAGCAACAAGAGTGATAATTGAGTGCAAGAAAGAGTCACCAGTCCTTCGTAGAGTTGTGCCAAGATCTACAGCTTCATTGAACACGACCTGGGTCTCTTTATACAGAGGAAACTCAGTATAATGAGGTGCTTGGGACCATCAAAAATACCTTAGTTATAGCAGTGTTAAAAACAATAAGTTATTAAAAGCTGGGACTAGATTTTTTGCCTCTTTGTATCAGATATTTTGTTATATCAGATTTCTTTATACCGAGTTTCCACTGTACCAGGTTTCTGCTGTATTTCCAAAGGCCAATGATCAAATGATGCATGGTAATGGCAACATTTTAGAATGAGAAAAAAAACCCACACTAATAAATAAAACAGCGACAATTTTTTTCTTTTTTTCTCTGAATAAATCTTTCACCATCATGCATAATGGCAGGCAAATTTCTTAAACATGACATCTCAAAGAATAATTTTCCTCTATAATTCAAGAATATTGCATAAAGTGCAAAATGCTGTTCAAATGTACGGTAACAATAAATCTAACTGAAATACACAATACAAAGAATGCTAGGGATCACAGTTAATAGTGTACATAAATTTTTATGCAAGGATTTATATACTATATAAACCAATATTTTAGCGTAGATATTTCCACGATTTCGGACCAGTTTGACACATTGGCGTGTTGTCATTTTCACCTTTTTAAAAATATAGTGCTTGTACACAGATGAATGTGCATCAATATAGAGTAAAAAAAAAAAGACCAAAACCGCGAAATTTGCGAAAATAAAATCAAGGCGAAAATTTCAGCTTATAGTACCTGGAAATACCCTCAGATGACACTGTTTTGCATGTAATGAAGCACACTGTAATCATTGTCACACATGAGTGATTTCACTTGTTAAATGATGTCTCTCGCTTCACTATGCGTCCTCAAAAGTGATCCCATAAGAGTATTATTATGAAATGAAACAATTATGAAGCGATCCCTAACTTTCTTTGAGAAGTGTAATTGTATGGCTCGACCGCATCTTGGTAACTCGGTGGTAGAACATTGTTACACTACAGTGTTATGCGACTGGCAGTTTGGCATTGACTCCCAGTTGAGGCAGTACAATTTTTTCTGGCTTCATCAAACGCTCTTGATTATTGATTATCTCTTCTACATAATCACTTAATTAAAACTACACAAGATACAAAAACATGACAAAATTGACAAAAAAATCTACTTCCATTCTAAATATACAAATAATATCTTCCCATTATTTCTCGAAATAAAACCATCCACCAAACATAACCCTCCACAAAACCATGTATATGATTTATCTAATAACCCAAGAACATATCTCAAAATTATGATGGAAACATCTTCTAAAGTAAGGGTAAATTACCCTAGACTTAAAATTTCAGTGCCTTTTTATCTGTCTAACCATTTCTTTCAATATATGCTGACAAAATATTGAACAATAATCTAAAGCAAGGTGGAATGATAGAAATTATAATTAATTTCCAATAATGGGGTTGCACATGCTTATACAATGTATCATATACAGGCCTCCCAACCCATATAACTGAACAAGAGGAATGATTTGCTGAAAAGAGGAAATAAACCAATCTTCCCATAGGACTGTGTGGAAAAATTATTAGGACAAGTAGGAAAACTCTTGAAATGGCATTGAAACCCTCTCAAAATAGTCCAAAATTCATTATTCTTTACTCAAAGTTCCGACTAGTTGGGAGGTCTGCATGGAAAACAGTGCTTTAATATTGGTGGTTGTTTGACACATAATATTTTACTTTGCATCATTGTCCCGCATCAAATGATTAAAAAACCAATTGTTCAAATGGTTTATGCTTACTTCCTAACATATGATCTATACATGAAAAATGTTGTTACTAAACATACATAGCACATATTATCAGCCATACATGTACACTTGAACAGAGATTGTTGCACTAAAAAGACAAAATACACAATAAAATCACTGCCATAAAATATATGATTGCTTACTTTTTTTTAAAAAGGCCACTCTTAATTTGAATTTTACTCCAGATATGACCCCTAATTCTACTGTAAATTCTTGACTACATCTGGAACTTCAGTATGAACATATTTGACTCACTAATGATTAATAACTACTTATTATAATGATTCCTGCTATTTTTATTGATGGCGGTAACATTTGGCGAACATTGGCGGATTTTTAAGAATTGCCTAAAAATTATGCCACAGGTGATTGAGTTGTTTCTGTAATTGTTGCTGCTGTTTCGATAACCCTGTTTGAGAAACATCGACTTGGGCTTAAGCTAGGTTTGCTGGGGGTTGATTCTCTTGTTGCTATTGTTGTTGTTGTTGTTATTGACGTTGTTGTTGTAGATATTGCTGTTGTTGCTTATTATCTTGTTGTCGCGGTATCTGTTGCTGTTCCTGTAAATGTTGCTGCTGTTTGATTACTGTTTTGGTAATCCTGTTTTCAAAACATTAACTCAAACTTATGCTGCAGGTGCTGGGGGCTGATTATCCTGGAAAGGAAAGGATGTAGTTTAGAGACGTGTATCATTCAATTCTGAATATTTACGCCAGTAGAAGAAGAGAGAAAGAGGATCGCCATCTTAACGTCTCCATCCGAAAGACCTTATGCGACCAGGCTTCGAACCCACAGGCAGGAACTAACCAAGTCTATGACTGTCCCAAACAGCTTGATTTCAGGCGCATGTTGTTATTGTTTTATGTTGTTATTGTTGTTGTTGTTGTTGCTGTATTTTTTTCTTGTTTCTTAAATGTTGCTGATGTTTTATTACTGCTCTGGCAACCCTGTTTTAGAAAATTGACTCAAGCTTATGCCGCGGGTGTTGGTGGTTTGATGATCTTGTTGTTGTTGTTGTTGTTGTTATTGTTGGTAATGTTGCTGTTTTATTACTGTTCTAGCAACCCTGGCTTAGAAACATTGACTCAAACTTATGCTGCAGGTGCTGGGGTTTGATTCACCTGTTGCTGTTGCTATTGTTGATGTTGTTATTGTTGCTGTTGATGTTGTTAATGGTGCTGTTCCTGTAAATGTTGCTGCTGTATTATTACTGTTCCGGCAACCCTAATTGAGAAACATTGACTGAAGCATATGCTGCAGGTGCTGGTGAGCTGATTCCCTTGTTGCTGTTTCTGTAAATGTTGCTCATGTTTTATTACTATTCCGGCAACCCTGTTTTCAAAATATCGACTCGAGCTTATGCTGCAGGTGCTGGGGGTTGATTCTCTTGTTGCTGTTGTTGTTGTTGTTGTTGTTGTTGTTGAAGTTGCTCTTGTTGTAATCGCTGCTGCTGTAGTAGTTGTTGTTGTTGTAGTTGCTGCTGTTGTAATTGCTGTTGTTGTAGTTGCTGCTGCTGATGTTGGTTTGGTGCAGGTGGTTGTGGGGGTTGTCCGGCGGGTGGTTGTGGGAGTTGTTGGTTGGGATGTGGTACGAAGCCAGCGGGAGGTTGTGCGTTGGCATCAAAATGAATCTAGTAAATACCAGGTGAAATGAATAAAAATGTAAGCATTTCAGAATTCAGGAACGTACTTGTATCTAAATTCAAATAAGGAAATTGATCAGTTCTGGACAACCGTCAAAGCTGGATCACGTGGGAGCGGGAGTCATGGAGATCCCAGCCCTTATTTTTGGACTAATATATATTCAAGTGCTATGGATAACTGAACTTTCAGACCCCTCTTTTTGGGGAAGGTGGAGACCTTTTATTTGCTTGTTGGGACCGCCCCCCCCCAAAAAAAAAAATGCACATTGTAGATTCTCCACTGGTCTGACATTCAAGCTGTTGACCACTGGTAAATCTTTTACTATAATATGTAGATGAGCGGAGTAATAATAATAATAATAATAATTTACAGCATTTATAACGCGCTTATCACAAATTATGTCCCTAAGCGCGGAGAAAATACAGAGAAAAACTGAGGAAGTTCAGCAAAGAATTTTGTACAATTTACAATTAAATAACAGTTTGCATTTGTATTCTACAGAGTGTGAGGGAGCTGGATAAGGTGAATTGTGTCTATCTGACAAATAAAAATGTTTTTAGCATGGACTTGAATTTTTCAGTTGATTCTGTGTCTTTCATGCATTGAGGCAGATTGTTCCAAAGATGAGGGGAAGCTGAGTGAAAGGATCGAAAGACTGCGTTTTTGTCGAAGGGACGGACAACAATGATCTACAAGTTGAACGCACGTTTTGAGAAGCAGCATATTTAGTTATAAGTTTTTGTAGGTATACCGGAGCAGAATTTCTCAAACATTTGAATGTGAGTAACAGAATCTTGATATCAATTCGTTTCGGGATTTTGAGCATATGCAGCTCCCTCAGTATGGGTGACACTGACTCACGTTTACGACGTCTGACAATAAGCCTAGCTGCGGAATTTTGGATTCTTTTAAGTTTATTAATTTGTGCATCAGGTAGACCAAACAACAGACTAAACAACAGAGTAAACAAATAGTACCATTTTATCCTATCTGGTAGGATTTTTTTTCAGTGATAATAGAACATTAAATACACGTAAGGACAAGATACAATATTCTAATTCCTTCAGATATACTGTTGGAAAGTACATGCCAGGTGCTTGTAAGAAACTCGTTCAGAAAATAGAATTTAATTGTCATATCATCAATGAGGTTTGCAACTCTGCATGTGTATTGACAGGGATTCTCATTGGAAAAGTGCCTGTTGCAATGAAGCTTTTAAAAGTGCTCCATCTGTTTGAAAGAGAAATTTGGTAACAATTATAACGATAACAAGTAGATGATTTCTATAATGCAGTCATTGAGGTGGCTAAATGCTCTACAGTTGCTATCTATGCCTGGGCCTTGTAACTGCAAGAATGGATGTGAATACAAAATACTACTGAAATGTTACCAAAACTAAATGATTTGTAACTAATTTGATATGAATATGACTATTATTTTTTGTAATTTTTTAAAAATCTTTTCTCTTTTCAAACCCGATCAAAGAACGAGTGATTTCACTTGCTGTATGATGTCTATCCCTCTTGAGTCCATAGCGACATGAAACAATTAAAGAGTAGACCCTCATTTTTTTTAAGTAGTGTATTTCAACAACACAATTCAATGAACAAAAACAACCAATATGATAAACAAACATTCTGTACTTCACATTTTTGGCATGCTCACTCTTTTTTTTTTTTTTTTACAATACATGGAAAAGGACTCAAAACTACTGATCTTGATGTGAAGGAGCGTGCATCTAATATGATGACTTCCTACATGTAAATAATATACATTTTTTGTTCACATGTAGATCTTTTATATGCAATATGTAGTTTGGTCTTAGAAGAAAATAAAAATTCACAGAAATGCACAAAACTGTAATAGAATGCTCAAAACCATAAATGAATAATACATGGACAAATGTGTCAAATGATTTTGAAAGAAAATATAACAAAAAATATGGGTAGAACCAACAGTTAATTTTTTTCTAAATGGTGAACATCTTTTCTAACTTGCTACATGATAAAACAAATGATATTTTATATGCCAACCAAAAACCGCATTCCTCGCTTTCTTTACCCTCTTTCACTTCAGAAGGGAGTGCGTCAACACAAAAGTTCTGAACCGAACACTGCTATTATGTAGCACAGCCGTCCCCTAGATTACCCATTTTTATCCACAGACATAGAGTCTATTTTATTGATCGACGTGAATATTTGTTGTGCAACACACACACAGATAAAGAACTTGCAAAATAGTATCAATTCATTTCATAACCAGGTAGAGAGGTGGTTTGACAATAGTACATTTTACATCCATCTTCATGCTGTAAATAAAACTGATATCTATAAATTTCAATACTCTCATCTTAGGTATATAGCGGAACATTTTCGTGAAATTTTAATTTTCGCGCTTTTTGCAGTACAAATGCTGACTGCGAATTTTAGACCCGCTAAAATAGTCAGTAAAAATTATCAAGCAAAATGTAGGTGTACAGTACTTCACAGCTTGTAGTGAAATTGAAACATTTGAAAGGTTTCAATCGCTTGTATATCTACATTTCTAATTTCATAATCACCAGAATATGGTGTGATTTTACGGTCATTCTTTATAATTTTTCGGCATTCAAGAGCATTCTTTTGTAGCTGTATTCATTTTCTGCTTCTTGAAAATCTCTACTAGCCAAGTCAGGAGATCAAACTTTTTGTGGATGGCGTCCGCAATTCAATACCCAGTGAATATGTTCATGGACTACATGTAGGCAACAACGAAAAATCAACACTGCAAAATTATTCCGCTATATGGTGTAGCTGGCAGATAATTAGGTTTTTGTTGGCAATCTACACAAAGAACGATGTAGGCGTGCCATGCATACAAGTTATTTACCAGTATTACTAAGTGAGTTTTACCTTTATAGCTGGATCAATGATGAATTGAAATCTTAATATCTCAACTTCTGATAGTTTTAATCGTGCACAGGGGAAATGTATATAATTAGTATGCCGTACATTTGTGGGAAATTCTATCAATTGTGATGTCCACCGCCTACATATGAAACATTCCTAAAATAACTTTTCAGCTTTCACAATTAAGTTCAATGCTTTTTATCTTAACTCCTGTAGTAAAGTGAGTTGAAAATACTACGAAGGAGAAAAGTTAATATCAATTGAATGATTTTTGTGTTGGGTGGATAAATAATTGAATAATTCTTGCCTTATCCTAACATGGATTAACACTGATTGACAGTGCTTTTCCGAGAAGCTGAGAAAAAAATTTCAGGCATTCTCGGGTAGGAATCGAACCCACGATCTCCTGATGACTAGACAGGCGTCTTACCACTAGACCACCGAGAGCCGATGGAAGTGGCGGGCTCGATTCGTGTTATAGAAAAGTGAAGTTGGACAAATAAGAAAAGATGGCCAATTAATGAAATATTTGCCCAATGGAATTTTACATTTTGAATATATAATTTCTTAAAGATAATTCTTGTGAAGTATAATCACATTTTGGTCGATATTTTCTTTCACATTTGTTTCTGAAAAAAGCAAATTGTAATAAAATGCTATACTTTTGGGCCTAATTCAAAATGAATGATTTCTCATACAATGCTTTTCCAGTAGACAGATGCAGCTTGCTTGTAACAAGCTTTTGCATAATTATACATGTAAACTGTACCAACAAAAGTATCTTTTTCCTTCGAACTAGAAAGTTTCTACATTATTCACTTTTTGAAGATAGATGAATCAACTTACTTTATCGTTTCCTCCTTCCTGTATTGGTGGAAGTCCCGCTGATAAACCATCTTTGAATTGCTGTGCCTGGGCCTGAAGATGGTTAAGGAGGAGAGAGAGAGAGAGACAAACAGAAAGAGAGAGATGGGTGATGGAAAGAAATGGGCAAGAGAAAGAAAAATACAGTGATAACAAAGGCATAGATGTACAAAATAGCGAGAATGGCAAATGGAGAGAGGGATGTGGGGATAGGAGCAAGAGGGAGGGGGGCATGGGTAAGAAAATTGAAAAAAAAAATACAAGTAAAATAACGTTATTATATATTGTAGATTGTGCATTTTAATGATTATACAAAATAATCATTGAAAATTCATGCATTTAATGTCTTCAACGATCTGTATGTTTTCTTTGTGCAGTCGGCATTTATTCAAGTGTGATATTTATTCCTAAAGCCCCGGTCACATATAAGCCCTAACTTAACACAATTCAACACAACTCTTTCTCTGGGTGCAATTAACTGTTAACTGAACAAAGAGTCTTGCTGGGTTGTGATAAATTAGGGATTTTATGTGACTGTGGCCTTACGCAAAAAGAAAACAAATCCCTACCTGGTTCATGAAAGCTGGATCCTGATTGCCCTTGGGCTGTCTCACTTTTACAAAGTTATCCCCGGCTTCGGCCATTTTAGCTTTAGTCTCCTCTAACGTTCTTCTCAACTCTTCTTGATAGCGTTCTAGATCGTCTTCAGTGAATTGAGATTCTTGGTTTAAATCCTGTGAATAGATGATAAAAAATAATCTCATGGACTGCTAGAAATTCAAAATTATGTTGGAAACATTCACAACCTGCTTCAGCAAACAGAAATTCTTGATTTAAATCCTGTTATAAAGCTTCTTCTTCATCATCATCACCACCATCACCATCACCATCACCATCACCATCACCATCACCATCACCACCACCACCACCACCACCACCATCACCACCACCACCATCATCATTGTTCCTTACCTGCCATTCACTATCATCTTCAAACTCTGATGCTGCGGCTGCCTCCATGAACTCTTCTAGGCTCACCATCTTATCTTTGTTGTTATCAATCTGGATAAAGAAAAGCATGGTATAAAATACAACGAAGCAATTCAATGAAAATCTGATCAATAATTAGAGAATGTTAAAAAAAAAAAACATTCTCGTCCATTCACGAATTTGTCGGAAATTATCTTAAAATATAGTTACATAGATCTATAATACGTAACTGAGTCTGACCATGAGAAAAGGTAATTCAGTTTATGCATGAGAGCATAGGATGAAACGTTGAAACCAGAAGTCGACTTTCAAAGAAATAGAAGAAGAAAAATATTGAGCACTACAGACACTGTACAGTACATTCAGTATTGGCGAGCTATATCAATAATATTGGCATTTATATAGTGCTCTTACAGACATGTGTATCTGCACAGCGCTTTAGTGTAAAGCTTTCAATGCAAATGAGCACCGATAAGGTGGACCTGTGTGCTATACAAGTAGCCACCATTATTATTATTATTATTTATAACATATGGGATGGACCATATAGTTGACCTTATTGCTCAGGAAGGTATTCATTTGCCATTTTAGGTCAAAAATGCATTAAATCATCATTTTTACGTGCATACTTGGTAAATTTTTGCAGTGTATCATACAAATAAAACTCTGTATTTTTACCACAGCAGTAACAAATCCACAAAATATTACACTTCATGCATCAAATAAAACCAAATGAAAATGAAGCAAATAACATGCATATCTGTCAAAAAATCAGAATCAGAATCAGAATCAGAATAAGAATGTCTCCTTATCTTTAAAATAGGTATCAAAATATTTAAATCTTTGTATTGAACCGGCAATACTATTATAAATTGTAAAATCATAAAATTATAATAATTATACTATGCAAAATCATAGGCTCCCTTTAAACATGGACTATACACACACTCATCCTAAATGTACCTAACATTTTTGTTTGCATAAATAATTAGTATATAAACATGAATTATAGTTTAATCAAACAATATTTCGGTTTATATCATTGCTTTAATATATGTATCTTGTTTTATTGTCCTGCCTTTGCAGTTATACGTTTTGCCCTGGACAGATTTTATTTTCTCTGTATTTCTGTATATTTCTGTCATGTTTGATGTATTGCTCAATGTTCTTTATAACTTATTCCTTTATGTCAACAAAGTGATACAAAATCATTAATGCAAAATCATACAAGCAGAACAATATTTTGAAACCACATTACAACTATGGTTGAAGCCTTAGATGGCAACATGCATACTGCAGCATATCAAAGTAAAAATAGCTTGCTGTAATGCATGANCCGGCAATACTATTATAAATTGTAAAATCATAAAATTATAATAATTATACTATGCAAAATCATAGGCTCCCTTTAAACATGGACTATACACACACTCATCCTAAATGTACCTAACATTTTTGTTTGCATAAATAATTAGTATATAAACATGAATTATAGTTTAATCAAACAATATTTCGGTTTATATCATTGCTTTAATATATGTATCTTGTTTTATTGTCCTGCCTTTGCAGTTATACGTTTTGCCCTGGACAGATTTTATTTTCTCTGTATTTCTGTATATTTCTGTCATGTTTGATGTATTGCTCAATGTTCTTTATAACTTATTCCTTTATGTCAACAAAGTGATACAAAATCATTAATGCAAAATCATACAAGCAGAACAATATTTTGAAACCACATTACAACTATGGTTGAAGCCTTAGATGGCAACATGCATACTGCAGCATATCAAAGTAAAAATAGCTTGCTGTAATGCATGAATCACTTCCTCTAGAGTTTAAGGTCATGCTGAAACTTATTATAAGTAAGATCCATGGGTTACTTCAAAGGGTATCTGAGGCTAAAATAGTTTAGTTGAAGTGTAGGTAGTATGTATTATGCAAATCCAACTCCCCTAAATTTAAAAAGGTGTTCGTTTTTTTAAATATTTATAAAAAATATTACTCTGCGTTTTACACCCAAATCTAGAAAATTAGTACCTCATGTTATATACATGAACCCAAGTCCATAAAATTATAACCTTGTGTTTTACACCCAACTCCATAGAAATAGCACCTTCTGTACAATGAAATTGGCTCATTGTGCTTTATATGGTTTACACCCGAGATAAAGCATTATACACCTTAGTGAAGGAGTCTCAAACAAAAGAGCTATTCAATCCTAAATTGTAATATTTCACATGAAAACCACTTTGGACCTTCAAATATGCAGTCATTTTTTCCGAAGTTGACCTCCCATACAGTGAAGAAATCTTCATGTCGAATTTATTTCTGCAGTCTATTAGATTCAACCTGGGCGAGGCTAGCTGTAAAAGCATTGAAACCAGTTTCAGCAGAATATCTTTTCTCATTTGTGTTAACATGAACACTTAATAGTTTCACAACAAGTTTATCAATTGGTACTGATCAGAAGTAAAGCATTCTTACTTTTAAGACAGTCTTCAATATCTCTTTTTGTATTAAAGGATCTTTTTTTTTCTACAAAATAATCATTTTGATCAAAGTAAGCGGTACATAGTTCAGATAAAGTGAAAGTTGTCGTGTATAAGGGTCATCTGAAACTAAATAAAAGAATAACAAGTAAAAAAAAATAATAGATAAATTAAAAAAAAAAAAAAGTTTTAACAGAAAACTTTATTACCTGAGTAACTACATGTTCCCTCATCCTGGATAATTCTTCAAACTTTTCTTGAACATCAACATTTTTCTGATCTTTGTAGACTTTTTCCACCTATATTAGTGTTGTGTGTGTAGTCATGTGGATGTGTGTGTAGAGGGAGAGAGAGTGGGGTAGGTTGGGACAGGGTGAATGGGTAATGGGAGACACATAGGGCAGAGAAGGGGAGAGAGAAAGAGAGAAAGAGATGGATGAAGGAGAGATGAGGAGATATGCGGAGAGGCAGTGGGGTAGGTTGGGACAGGATGAAAAGACAAAACGAAAGAGGCAAGGACAGAGACAGAAAGAGAGAGATAGAAAGAGAGATATAGAATGAGATGAATGAGTGATAAGGGGGAATATTGGAAAAGAGGTGAAAGGGAGGCAGAGATAGGGAGAGTTACAGATGCAAAGAAAGAGAAAGATAGAGAGAGAGAGAGAGAGAGAGAGATGGGAGATGAGCGAGACAGAGGAATTGAGGGTTGGGGGAGGGATGAAGAGATTGAGAGATTTACAGATGCAAAGAAAGAGAAAGATAGAAAGAGAGAGAGAGAGAGATGAAGGAATTGAGGGGTGGGAGAGGAATGAAGAGATAAGGAAATTTACAGATGAACAGAAAGAGAAAAGGAGAAGGATAAAGAGAGGGTAGGTGGGAGAGACGGAGGGATTGAGGGGTGAGAGAGGGATGAATAGAGAAGGGATGGAGAGACAGGGGGAAGGGGAGTGACAGAAGAGGAAAGGTACCAAATTAACCACAACAATATCAAATGGGCAAAGAAGGATAGGGAGGTGAAGGGGAGGACACAAAAGTGAATGGAGAAGGGGAAAGGAGGAATATGGGGAGTGAAAGAGAGAGGAAGAAAAATACATGGGGAATGAATAAGAAAGAGAGAGAGAGAGAGAGAGAGAGAGAGAGAGAGAGAGAGAGAGAGAGAGAGAGAGAGNGAAAGAGATGGATGAAGGAGAGATGAGGAGATATGCGGAGAGGCAGTGGGGTAGGTTGGGACAGGATGAAAAGACAAAACGAAAGAGGCAAGGACAAAGACAGAAAGAGAGAGATAGAATGAGATGAATGAGTGATAAGGGGGAATATTGGAAAAGAGGTGAAAGGGAGGCAGAGATAGGGAGATTTACAGATGCAAAGAAAGAGAAAGAAAGAAAGAGAGAGATGGAGGAATTGAGGGGTGAGAGAGGGATGCAGAGAGAGGGAATGGAGAGACAGGGGAGGAAGGGGAGCGATAGAAGAGGGGAAAGGTACCAAATAAACCACAACAACATCAAATGGGCAGAGAGGGATAGGGAGGTGAAGGGGAGAATACAAAAGTGAAAGGAGCAGGAGAAAGGATGAATAAGGGGAGTGAAGGAGAGAAGGAGGAAAATACATGGGGAATGAATAAGAGAGGGAGAGAGAGTGTGTGATAGACTAGGAAAAGAGAGGGAGGGGAAAAATGGGGAGGGGATGGGAGTAGTGAAAGAAAGGAAATGAAAGTTAGATGATAGGCAAGGGAAGAGGAAGAAGAAAAAAGAGTATGTGTGTGAGCGAAGGAGAGATAGAAAAGGAGGCAGAAAAACAGAAAGAGTGGGTTGTTAAAAATGGTGATGATAATGAATTGAAGATGGGAATGATGTGTTGCCATGCATATCAAAACGAAAGCAAAAGGGGATGAAGAAAAAGATATAAAATATGACTTTATCATCTACATACATATTTTGACCAAATGAATGCAGGCATTATTTTACACTCATGGCTAATACAGTCTAACCTCATTATAATGAGGTTGTTAGGACCAAAGGAATTACCTCTTTATATTGAAACCTTGTTATATCAGGGTCAAAATACAATAAAATATAAAGAGATGGGGCCAGGAAAATTACCTTGCTATAACGAGAGCACGTTATATCAGTGCTCTTTATAATGAGGTTTGACTGCATATGTGTATTAAAGAACCATCCATTTTTAGGGAACAGCACCTATTAAAAACAGGGTGAATCGATTTGGAAATATGGAAATTTATTTATTCAAAATTCATTGAAATAAATATTGAAGTCAATATTTTGCTCATATAAAGATGAATACAATTCTATACATTTGGATTGTATAAGTATTGAAACTATAATAATCAGTTTTTGAAGATGGGGAGTTGAATGGGATAATAAAAATATCCAAGATGTTTTGAGTTTAATAAGGTATTTTCAGAGTTAGGGAGTAGGTGCCATTATTAATGGATGGTCTTGAATATACATTTCACAAGAAGTGCCTTTCCTAAAATTAGGGATTTCAAAACAACAATGCTTTAAAGTCAGTCCGTCATGATCGACATGACTTCCAGTTCGGATAGCCAAACTGTCCGCAGCCATTTTGGTTGTGAAGATTGCTGAACAGAAAATCACAAAATTCTTTACCTGGAATAGCGAGTGAGCAAGCTTTATTTCGCTAGCTTGGCAGTCGCAAACGTATGTATTCCGCACGTTTTTAGAAAAAAATTGAAGCCAAAGATGGGACGAATCAAAGTTACACGCAACAACAACAAGGATCAAAAAGTCGTACGAAGTGTTCAGAGTTTCTGAGCTTGGCAAGGTGCGTAGGCAATGAAATTTTCCAATATCGTTGTTGCCAATACGCAATACGCCGTCCGTTCTCACTCACAACCAGAAGTCATGTCGATCATGACGGACTGACTTTAATACGTGTACTAATAACAATGAAAAGCATCATGGTCTTGAAACTCTTTTTGTAAGAGGAGCTTATTACATGCAAACATAAAACAGCGCTGAGTTTGATGAGCAAAGAGGGCAGCAGACCAGTTCCCTACCTCGTTCATTACATGCTCTCTCATTCGAGCGATCTCTTCTCGTAGCTCCTCCTCCCTCTCGCTATCGTCGCCATAAATCTTTGCTGCCTGATGAGCAGGGAGGGTGTCATCAAATACATTATTAACATTATTTTAGTGCATGAAACTACCGCCAAAAGGCTTTATGGTAAAACAATCATTACACTACAAAAAAACTAGATGAATCCTCGACCGCGCACGGTCGAAATTTATGCCTCCGCCATCACCAGAGAGGGTGTCATCAAATACATTATTAACATTATTTTAGTGCATGAAACTACCGCCAAAAGGCTTTATGGGAAAACAATCATTA
>BQKZ01004767.1:0-10962 GCA_036244855.1 Temnopleurus reevesii | reverse complement strand
AATAACGGGTAATTGGCATGTTTGAAATGAAATGCGCCAGAACCTGCGAAAATCTTCTCCTAATTTTGTACACAGGTGTATTTAGGCATGTAAAACAACTTGTAAATACATCTTCAGCTCTTTTCACATCACTATCTGCATCCCGACCATTACAAATCTATACATTTTACTCAAACCCGATTGTACAACTTCGTTGATTAAACAAAACATTTTAATTCATAGTGTTGAAAATCGTTTTGGCAGCAAAATGGGATCAGCCTGTAGGTGTGTCTGCCCCATGGTATTGTTGATTTAAGCCCCGGTCACACAGGTCCCCGGAAGCAACACGATTCAACACGACTCGTTGTTCTGAGGCAGTTAACTGTGAATTAACAAAGAGTCATGATGATTCGTGTTGCTTCCGTGGTCCTATGTGACCGGGGATTTACTGATACATGCTATTTATTGAAAGAACAACAACTTAAATAAATTAAAGATCTTAAAAATTTGTCCTGACTATGGTAAAGTTTCGCGAGGATAATGAAATTACAAGATTAATAATTTTATAAAATCAACTCCATCAATGACAGTTTTTAAAGAGATTTGAGGTTGCATCATGTGATGTAGGGTTCGCACTTCAATTGAATTCAAAACAACATTTATTTCAGATCAACAACAGAATACTGTAGCAACCATGAAGGTTGGCAAACATATACATTACAAAAGAAAACAATAAAACATTGAGTTTGTTTAACCACCTAGAACATTTTAATGGGGATTTGATCGACACTCTAATTTTGACTGATATTTATTTCACTCGAAACAAAAGAAGCAAACAAAACAAAATATTAATGAGTAAACTGGAAAACTACAATTATGTCACAATATCCGCAGTAATATTTTAATAGTAAACGTGAACCTTTTGCCACGACTCATCTTGAATATTACTATATTTTTTATGTTGTAGATATAATTATTTTCAAGCTTGAGTTCACACTTGGTTCAAACAACAGCGATCATATGACTCTACAATCTCGACCCTTATTAATGTTTCTTTTGTAGTTTGTTTTGCTTGCCTTGTACTTATCACTCATGTATTTTACTTTTTCATGTATTTTACGTGTATATGTTTTATTTATTTACCCCCGATATTTCTATGTCATTCACATGGATAAAACCATTTTAACCGAAGTTCTTGCTGTTGTTATTATTTTTGTGCTTCAGTGCTTAATGAAGATTGCTAGGACACCCGTCCAGAATGAAATTAAAGAATGTGATAAAAAGTTCCTTTTCATAAAGATTCTCATCGTATCTAATTATATTGGCTATGTTATGGATCTACATTAAAAATTTCAGATATTTTTTGATTTCGGGCGACTGTAGTCAGTAATTTACACAATTAAAAAAAAACAGCATACAATTTTAAGCCCCGGTCACATAGGACCCCGGAAGCAACATGATTCAATCCGACTCGTTATTCTGAGGCAGTTAACTGTGAATTAACAAAGAGTCGGGGTGAATCGTGTTGCTGCCAGGGTCCTATGTGACCGGGGCATTAACCAAGAGCCCACTCTCGGGCTCGAACCAAACACCTTCTCGTCACGAGACGGTCGCCCTACCATTCAAGCCAGGCTGCAAATGTTTCCTAATAACCGACTCACATTTTTGCGTTTTCAGCCTGCGTCGGCAGAGCGTTCTTGGGACGCTCCCTGGACGCACAGCATACGCGAATCATACGGTGACTGAAGTTCAGCTTGCGCTCAAGGAGCGTACACCGAACGTATCAGTCCATTGTACGATGACGTCTCTATGTGTCCGGGAGCGTTTTCATTGTCAAAAACACAGGGCCGACGCAGGATAAAACGCAAAGGTGTGGGTTGGCCTTAAGATTCAAAACACATTCTAGGGAAGGTAGAAGAAATACGTAACACGTAAATTAATGTCGCGTAACTATTTAGTGGGGGAGTAATGTTTACCATCTGTCTGGTTTGCATGCGTGAAAAAAATCAGGATGATCCAATTTGATTTGCGTTAATAAACACGCATAAAAGAAACAATGCCCTTTTTCGAAAGTCACATGATCCCCCTTTTTTAGGATATAAAATATCAAAATATTTGCAACTTCTTATTTTGATGCTTGTTACAAGTGTCTATTTAACATGTTTGATATGTTATTGATGATATAACTAGATTATTTTCGTACAGTCAATTGACAAAAATATTGACGAAAAATGCTCTTCATAATATTTTCACAAACATCTAAGTTAAGGCGTTAAACAAAACGAGTTTGCCAAAAGAGCACGCCCAATTAATTTATGCGCAAAACTATCCTGATTATGTGTGTAGGTGTTCAAAGATTGGCATTAAATCAAGATTTTGTTTTCAATGTACGTCAGAACCTTTGATTACATCATTCTTGATCCATAATGCACATAGAAATACAATCGTGGCTTTTTAAAAGTTCACTCACACATAGAATATAGGATTATGTTGATTTTTTTTATACAAAACTTACCTTCCACAGCAACAAATATTCGCCAGTTATTTTTGTTATTTTTGGAGCTGAAACTATGGAGGCGCCGTAGTGGTTCTGACTCTCACCTTTCAACCAGAGGGTCGTAGGTTCGAATCCCACCTATGGCGTTAATTTCTTTCAGCAAGAAATTCATCCACATTGTGCTGCACTTGACCCAGGTGGGGTAAATGGGGACGGCAGGAAGAAATTCTTTGTAATGCGGAGCGGTGTAATGGCTGCCAGCTAGAGCCGGGTACTAGTGAGAGTAAAGCCCCATGAGCACCGATAAGGTGCACCTGTGCGTTATACAAGTAGCCACCATTATTATTAATATTATTATTACTATTATTATCATTATTATTATTACTACTATTATTATTATTATTATTATGATAAGATTTAACATATTATACTTGCATCGCAAAGGCAAGATTTTACAATTACCTTTTCGCCTTCTCGTCTTAAAGAATTCGCCAAGGCGAGTTTGTACAACTCGTATCCTCGCCTTTTCGACCGAAATTCTGTGCCTTGGCGAGTTGAATAACATGCCTTTGCGCTGAAAGTATATGCTTCAATAGGAATGTCGTTGTTTTTTAAACCCAAACGTTTCAGCTTAAACAAAGTTTGTACCCTTCTATACTCGTCTTCGTGTTCTTGGTATACGCACGCCTCAATATATCTCTCGTTGTTTCTAAACCCCTACTATGACTGCTTCGCTTTTTTTGTGAATTTACTTACTTAAATCGCCGAAAAAAAACTCCAGAGGTTGGAATAAATGATGGCAAGATATTATTGCCTTTTGACTGTTGCACGGTGAATAATCACTGAAAATATCGTGCTGTCAATGGATGAATAAAATTAGATGAAGAAACTGAAAATTTGAACAAAATCGGATAATCCGTTAAGAGCTAAATGTTCTAAAGATTCCCAAATATATCACGGTCCCTGCCGCTGATCATAAAAACCCGTGCAATCGGCAACTTTGACGGAATCTGTGACGTATCGTCGGACAACTCACCATGTTCACTCTGTACACGGCAAAGTTTCAATTTTCTATTTCCTTTTTTCTGAAAAATTAACATGTTCGCTTTAATGTAATCATTCCTTCACCAATCCCCCATGTTTATGTGAAAGAATCATTGTGCATCCTTTTTGCTAAATGTTAGATACCATGTAAATGTAGAGTTGTCCGCAGGTACGTGACCAATTCAATCAAATTTGCCGATCAAAAGGATCTCCGCCTTTGTCACGGATCGTGATACCATAGAAATCACACGTAGCTTTTTTTTTTTGTTGTTGTTTTTTTTACACATTATCCGATATTGTTCAACATTTCCGCAGCTCATTCATTTGTTTATTTTTTCTTCAATCAATGAGCGCACGATAATTCAAGGGGTTCTCATTATTTACCCTGAATAGGAACGCACCGGTGACGGTTTAGATTTTTATTGTCTGACAGCAATTTTTATGGACACACCTTTCTTATATCATACTCGGCGTGGGTTGGCACCCCTCTATAAGAGCTGAGTTAAAGCAACGCCTTCTCATGTAGGTTAAATCTTTTGTGGTATGTTTTTTTCGAAAATCTCCCAACCTTGGAAGGAATGGGATACCCCCTCCGACATCTTATCCCTTTCGGTTTATTTGCTCCCCGGGAGCGTTTTCACAAGTCAATTATTTTAGTGTTCAGAAAATGCGTCTGTTCTGGTTTGCAAATATATCCCTACCGTGGGAGGATGATACCACACCCCCCCCCCTTCCTCCCCAAACACGGGGAGTGTTCGCTCGAAAATATTCATTCAACGTTGAATTATTAAGAAACGTGATGACCAATTGGGTGAAAAGTGAGGAAGTAGCCAAGAATCATAATTTATATACCAAATAAAGACATTTGGGCACTGTGTAGATTTGCACAGTGGATTGTACAGCAACCTAAGTAAAGAAAAAAAAAGAAGAGTGAACTATCCCCGATCTCCCTTATTTTGGATGTCGTACGAATCTAAAGCCCTGGTCACATAGGACCCCGGAAGCAACACGATTCACCCCGACTCTTTGTTGATTCATAGTTGACTGCCTCAGAACAACGAGTCGGGGTGAATCGTGTTGCTTCCGGGGTCCTATGTGACCGGGGCTTAAACATCGGCGCCATTGATTAAGGACTCCACGCCAACATTTCCTAGCTTTGATTGAAAGCGCAAAAATCAGACAAGCAGATAAAAAAAAAAACGTTTGAGCGAAAACAGACAACAAATAAGATGAATATTTGAAAAATATCTAAAGATTATCTATATTTTTCGCTAGTTTGCATATTTGGGTCACATGACATGACGTGTTGATGACGTAGGTTCGTAACTTTTTGTTTATAATAAATGTATTATATTTCTTTTATACTTTTTATGTTCTGTTTGAAAGCCATTGGGCGCAAAATTTATTTCCTTTTCTCGACGAATGCATCGAATATATATTCTTTGATTATAACTTCTAAAATGTTGTTCATAAACATGATAAAGAAAATATATCAAACTTATAGAGATAAATATGATTTTAATAAACAATAGGCTATATATTTGATAAGATATGTGTATTTTGTGTTGCAATTACGCTTTTACGACAGCAAACCTACGATTGCCACTGTAAATTCTGATAATGAAATATTTTTTTCACTTTGGATTTATAAATGACCAAAATAGTACAACAAAGAATAAACTAGGATTAAAAAAAACAAAACAAACATGAACAATGTTAGAAAAAGAGTATGATCTCAAAGGGAATATTTATTGAAAAATTAATTCTCATGTGTATGCAATCAATTAAGAGCATAATTGAAATCGTTGGAACAAGAATGGTCATTGAAGTAATGAAGTAATGTTAAAAATATTTACATTCTCTCAATTAGAGAAATTGATAATATGAATAAATCTTATTATTATTAATTGTTTATCAAAATCATATTCATTCAATAATTTGTTATTTAATCTTTTATGCAAGACTTATTTTGAAGCTATACATTCATTGATCATAATTGTTGAATATATATTAAATTCAATTCATCTGCAAATAGTGATTTGCTCTAATGATTAAAAAACAAGGGAGTGAAAGCAATGGTGTATGAATGGCCAATTTTAGAGAAGTGACGAACCTACGTCATCACCATGCCATATCACGTGATCCAAAGTTGCCAATTTGTTAAAAATGTAACTATTTGAATTATTTTTTGAAATATTTCAAAAATTCATAACTTCTTTATTCATTGTCCGATTTCGCTCACACTTTTTTTTTGATATGTTCGTCTAATTTTTGCGCTTTTAATCGAAACGAGTTATTTTTGGCGTGGAGTAACCGTTTAAGAAAGAGGGCAATATAACATCCCAAAAGTGCACTCCCAGAGGCCATATCATGAAACTTTGTCAGCATTAAAATCAGTCAGCGAGGACAAATCCGGTGAAATCCTTGATTCTGATTGGCTTAAAACCACTGTCACTAACTGTCGCTATAGTAAATGTTGGGAAATGGACGCTTGTCGCACTGACTAATTTTCATGAAATGGCCCCTGATGTTTCAATGCTTCTAGCTTTGTTTCGTGCGAATATTTGGAAGATGATAATAGTGTGTTAACCCGAATATCACCCGGAATGACTGTGTACAAATCTTATCAGCTCGATGAATAGGTGCCAAACTTGAATTGTTGAAAAGGAAAATGGATTCATTGATTATCACCAATCATGCAGGATATGGACAATTGAATATTTGATCAACTGGACTGTATTTTCTTCTCAATTTCGATTGGAACATGATTTGCTCTGGTTATTGTTTTGATAGCCTCCTTTTTTCAAGCTTGGAGCCTCAGTCACACAGAGACCCGATTCAACTCGACTAAACACGATTCCTTATCATTTGTTTGGGTAAACTGTTCAAATCAATAGAGTGAAGCAAGACCACGGCACACAATGTGGAGTCGTGCTGAATCGGGGCTTTTATGTGACTGGAGCACAATAGCGTACAATGCAAACTAGGTTACTCAAGTTAACATTGACACAGTATTGACAGTGCCAGAAATCTTACAAAGCAATAATCTTGAACTACGCTGATTGTACCGTTGTTTTCTTGGCATATCTCTACGTTAAAACATTTTCAAAACCCACTAATTTAGGAATACCGAATCTCAATAGATTAGCTTAGTTTGTTTATCACATTATGTTTCGATATACACACATTTATCATTATTGTCTTGTAATGCGCAGTTGAGTTTATAGAAATTATCATTTAGTAGTATTATTTTCATTAATATTATAATAATCATCAATTCAGTCTAACGTTGATGTTGTAATAAAACCTTTCGGTTTCATGCGTTTGAAGTAATGATAATAATAATAATAATGATAATAATGATAATATAATAAGAAATAACAACAACAATAATGATAATAATAATATGACTTATATAATACTGGATGGCAATGAATGGAATACCAGGGAATATTGCACGAGTTAACTTAGGGCAATATTGCACGAATCAAAGATGAGTGCAATATTGGCCCTAACGAGTGCAATATTCCCGGTATTTCATGAAATAAAGCCATCCAATATAATTATTATTATCTTTACTTACCTGTAGAAGTACCAGAAGGGTAAAGGTCGGTGTGATAAGGTACGAGCGAGCGAAGCGAGCAAGGAAAATGTTCAAATTTTCGGCCCTCAAGATGAACTTCGCGTCCCACTAAATCTTTACAAATTTTGGGGTCCCTAAGCTTAAAGCTGCCCGCTTTCGGAGATCTATATTTGCACCCCTAAGACGAAAAGAATATTTTTTTTTTTATTGATGTTACAATTCATTGGTGATTACGAAATGTTTGCCCCCTGTCCCTAAGACTAGATAAAGTTGCACCCCATCGAAGATGAGTTTGCGCCCTATGAAGATGAATTATGTGCCCTGCTTGATATTGTTGCCGGTTTTGCGTCCATCCCCTATGAATCAATGTATGCGCTCCTAAGATTAAAACATGTTCGCACCCGCTTTCGGAGATCAAATTTGCGCCCCTAAAACTCGAGGAAATTTGCGCCCCCTTGAAGATCAATTTTGTGCCCCTCCTCCCCTGTTTTATTACAAACCTCATGCGCTCTATCGAAGTTCTGTTTTTCTCCACTTCCGTGTTCTTTTTCATACCCCCCCCCCTTCCTCTTTCATCCCTTCTTGTCTCTCTGACGTTCTTATTTTCACATCTTACCTTTTTACTCCTTTTTTCTCTCTTTTTCTTTTCCCCCTCATTGTTGGCTACCTCCTGTGTTTTTTTTTCTTTTTTTGTTGTTGTTGTTGTTGTCTTATTTTTACATCTTAGATATTGTTTATACAAATAATTTGATTTGAGGGGTCCACGATGTTACAAGCTATGCTTCCTGGTGGACCTCTCCTTTTCCAGTTTCTGTTACTATTCATCTTTTGACAAATATTTCAGTCTATTTTCAGTCTATGAAATTTATCAATTCTGTTGTTTTTGTGTACGACTAAAATATTTTATAAATTATATTGTTATTTTGATCTACATTGTATTTTGATTTACATTATATTGTTATTTTGATTGTACTGGAAAAGAGAAAAAATAAAATTGAAATTGAATCAATGTTTGCAACCCTAACACTCGAAGAAATTTGCGCCTCCTTGAAGATCATTTTTTGTGCTCCCCCCTTTAAATGAGCTATGTGGCCTGCTTAATACTGGTGCCGGTTTTGCGCCCCCTTGAATAGATTTTGCGCCCTAATATTCAGACAGGGTTGGCCCCCCTCCCCCTTCGGAGATCAATTTTTGCGCCCTTAGACTAGAACAAATTTGCGCCCCCTTGGAGATTAATTTCGCTCCCCCTTAAAATGTACTATATGGCCTGTTTAAAATTGTTACCGGTTTTGCGCCCCCTTGAATCAATTTTGTGCCCTAATATCGGACAGGTTTGCACTCCCCTTTCGGAGATCAATTTTTGTGCCACTAAGACTAGAAAAAAATTGCGCCCCATAGATGATTAATTTTGCGCCCCCTCCTTTAATCAAAATTTGCCTCCTTAAGATTTAAACAGCCTCGCACCGGCTTTTGGCGCAATTTTTGCGCCCCTAAAACTCGAAGAACTTTGCATCCCCTTGAAGATCAACTTTGCGCCCCCCCTGAGAGATGAGCTATGTGGCCTGCTTAATATTGTTGCTGGATATGCGCCCCTAATATTCGGACAGGTTTGCACCCTCCCCCTTGGAAATGAGCAATGTGCCCTGCTTAATATTTTTTATCGCTTTTTTGCTCCTCTCTTGACTCAATTTTGCGCCCCTTTTAGGGCAGATTTGCGTCCCCCGGCCTCTCCTTCGGAGATCAATTTTGCGCCCCTAACACTAAAGCAAAATTGCGCACCCCCCCCCCACTTGAATAATGCGCCCCTGCATAAGTGTTGCTCTACCTTTCCTTTGCTTTTTCTCTTTCCGTTTTTCCTCTTTTCTTTTTTTCTCCTTTCCTTTTTTTCGCGCCCCTTTCCGCTTACCCGGGGGCTAGCGCCCCCAACGCGCCCCCCACGGTGCGCGCCAGCATATATTTGTTCAAAGTTACAATTGAGTGAATCAGTACAATTTTTAAAGTCGTCATCTTGACCGAATTCGCATATGCCTACATTATGCCTCAATCGAGAGCTTAGTTGACAGATAATACAGGTACAGATGATTGAAAATTGCATTCGACTTCGCTTCTGCACAAATTCATGTTAAAACTCTTTGTCCGCCCCCCTCCCAAATACGGCCGGGAAAGACAACTTTGCGGGGTTGAAAAACTTGATGACGACATGTTGCGTGCCGTTGTCTTGATTCACTTTAGTGACTTACACAGTTTGCTTATGTATTTCACGAAAATGATCCCTGCATCGATACACAAAGTCGCCAAGAACACACAAATTCAAGCTCGTATTTGTCTGAAAATTAAATAAGGACGAGCTCAGATAATGAAAGATTAGGTAACTATGATTAACATTTATGATACGTCGTTGATCAAAATTCATTTAAATTATAAATAACTTTCACCCTTGAATCGAGCCGTCGTAATTTATTCATGAGAGAAATGACAGAGCAAGATAATCTGCCAAGAATGTAAGTAAATAATGAAGCAATCATGATGAATAGCGCGTACAAGCGGGAATTGAATAGAATTCCTAGAAGGTGCAGATGTACTGAACAATGGTAGTACTGATTGGTGAATAAATTACCAACACCGGCAAATAGGCGGGTTTACTTATATATTCAAATTTATGTGCGTTTAACGTAGTTACGTGGTATTCCATAGACCGGTTGATAACAATAAGACTACATTAACTGGAATCCAGTTTGTATACCTTACTTGTTGCTATATCTGGCAAGCCTCGGGCATGCTTTCTGGTTGTCACGAAGAACCTTTTTCTTAGAGGTATATGCATAAAATTTGCATCTATTAGTAAACCCGCCTATTCTGTTGAAAAGTGATCGCAGTTTTATGTATGTTTTTGCCTGAGCTATGCAATATAGTGTAAAGGATGTGCATAAAACTATATACAGGTCTATCTGTAATCAGTTATCAAAGCAGATCATGTATAATCATGTATAACCTGGATACAGGTTCTTGATAACTTATAGGCAATTTTATGCATCGATATAAGATCTATTTTTGTCAGGTACATAAGTAAACTGTGTAAATCAACGAAGTGAAACGAGGCAACGGCACACAACATGTCGTCATCACCAGTGTGATCACATTTCCAACCCCTTGCATTGCTACCGTCTTGGGAGGGGGTGGACCAATATTATTTAGTGTATTTTAGTATACAGTAATGAGATACAATTCGACATTCATTCGTCTGTATTTATGCTATATGTAAATGAAACCCTCGTTTGAAGCATGGTTGATTTTGCTCAAGCTCTGGTCTTAATAGTGCAGCCAATCGTTTATTGTCTACAAATTTGCATTATACGCAGATAAGCCTTCATTGGTGACTTCCACGCCCTTTCCCGCTTGGTGTATTTTACGATGATTTATTATTTTTTGTGGAGGGGGGGGGGGGGGGGGAACTGTTTACTTCAATATAGCGGACGCGGTTATACTGTGTTCCGATTCGAATTAATCCTCCATTTTGAATTACCTTTTTCTATTCCTATTTTAGTAAAAAATCTGGGAATTAAAATGAATATAGCACTTTCTGATTCAATTGAATGTTATTCCAATTTTCGATTATCATTTTTATTCAACACTGGCTAAGTATTTTTATGTCTTCACTTTTAGTGTATCAGAGACTTTTAGCGCAGTAGAATATGAATAACATTAATGCACTTTAAAACTGTAAATAAAATAATAATGATAATAGTAATTATAATTATTATCATTAAAATGATAATAATAATTATTATAGGATTTCCCGGCCAAAATCGGAATAATAGCATTGGATTTAATTTTCTTTTATTTCAAATTCGTCATATTC
>BQKZ01004766.1:17276-32153 GCA_036244855.1 Temnopleurus reevesii | reverse complement strand
GAGAGGTAAGGGATGCAAGAGGTGAGGAGATGGGAGAGGTAAGGGATGCAAGAGGCGAGGAGATGGGAGAGGCAAGGGATGCAAGAGGGGAGGAGATGAGAGAGGTAAGGGATGCAAGAGGCGAGGAGATGGGAGAGGTGAGGTATGCGAGAGGCGACTCGGAGGAGATGGGAGTGGTAAGGGATGCAAATGGGGTTGAGAAGGGGGAGGATATGAAAGTCCGGGAATAAGGGAGGAACGTAGAATGGGGCTGGACACGTAAGAGCGGAGAAAATTATCTATTTTCTTTTTCTTTTCTCTTTTTTAAAGAGAGAGATAGTAAATGAAAAAAGCACAACGAGGACGTCATTTGGAAAAAGAATAAAAGAGGGGATTTAGAAAGGTTGGACGGTTGTAAAATTAACTGCACACGCAACAAATAAATCTGACAATCAAATGGTCATCGAGTAGGATTTAATTTTACGAAACAAAATCATTAATATATCACATCATTATATTTCTCCACACATGCATGTATTAAAGTATAGCGCTTAATACGTTTCTTTAAACATACGATAACATTCATTAACATTCACATGTCTCGATAAATTGAGATCTCCAGTGAACTACAATTACAATTACTAATACATAATACCAAAGAAATCTAAAATTTCAAATTCCAAACCATAAATTGACAATAATGATTTTTACAATAATTATTTGCGCTCACTAATTGTTCAAGGGAGGACTCTAGGCATTTAGAAAGGAATAATGATAGACGTGCATAAACTACAACATGGATGTGGAAAATTATCAACAATGTATAAAATCTTTATTTCAATCATACGAAGAAGTCACATGAATAAAATAGATGATAGAAACCTAGGTCACCGTTAAGAAAAGTGACACAAATTCAGTTCAATTAACGTGAGGCGGGGTATACAGAAAGAACATTACTGGACGCAGAACAGATATAACAAAGAATGAAGACATTTCATATATCATATTTCAGCAGTATTTCTAAATATACTGAGCAAATCAGCAAAGATTTGTTATATTAATTAGACGGGAAATAACATTGATGGTAGTAATGTAGTGGTGATATAGTGGAAGTGATTACAGATGATAAATATGAAAAAAGAGGCAAAGAAAGATGTGCAAATTAAGTTCGGAATATTGGGAAAACAATTTTCAGAATTACGGGTGTTTAGTATAGTACAAGTGTAGTGGTGTAATAAAACTACGAGTGTACTAACTGTATAGGAGTTTTAATATATCTAGCAGTTTCGAATAACGAGAGTAATATGACTAGAAGTGTAATGATACTAGTGGTGTAATACCAGGAGTGTAATACATAAATATGACGGTGTATTAACACTAGGGGAGTAGTGACACTCGGAGTACAGTAGTCTAAGAGTGTAGCCTTACCCAATGGTAGTGTAGTACTATAGCACTAGGAGTGTAGTAAGACTTTGAATTCAGTGGCATTAGGTAGTAATGTAGAACTAGGAGTGTAACAGCACAAGGAGAGTAGTATACTGGGAGTAGTTACACCAGGAATTCAGAAACACTATAGGAATGCAGTAACACTGGGTGTAGACTAATACTAGGCGTGTAGTAACACTTGTGAAATAACGCTATGTGACACTATGAATGATATAACGTTAGACGTGTAATAACTCCAGGATTGTAGTAATACTAGGCATACACTAACACTAGGAGTGCATTAGTCCAGTTGAGGACTGAGTGTTCTGATAGCACCCACCTCTGCATATTCACTTACACTGTACACACAGGGACTGCACTGCACTCAACCACAGAGTCCTTACATAACCCTCTAATATGTATATACCCCTCTGATCGCGGGCGCGATGGGTGCATTAACACTAGGCCATGTAGGCGTGAAGTAACATGCAGAATGCAGTAACACCAGGAGTGTAATAATACTATGCGTGTATTAACACTAGATGTGTAGTAATAATATGCGTGAAGTAACACTAGACGTGTACTAACACTGGGCAATGTTGGGTGTGAACACCAGGCATGTATCAGAATGACAATGAAGAAATGGAAATTATATATCTGGAAATGAGCGTGAAGTGTTGAAAGTGGTGGAGTATTAACAAGAAATAGAACAAGGGGTAGAAATATCAGGAAAATGGAAGTACAGAAGTTTGAGGAGTAGTACATGTGTCCACCAAGAATGATAGACAGGATGAATAACAATGACCACGTGATGACTAAGGTACAGGAATACATAGTGAGCAGAACTGACAACGACAATGTGCAAAGTTAACAACTCCCATTCAAATCTTTGCAATACAAAGGAAGTTTCCTTCGCCCTTATTCTGCCAGGAAACCTAGAACAGGTGTCTCATCTGTTCACTGAATGAACAGGGAATTTACTTTCTTTTGTTCGCTACTGCTATTGTGATGACCTAAATCTGAGGGTTTTTTTTTACTTTGTCCAATCTTCTCACAGTGATGTGTTCAGCATAGAAAAAGGAGAAATAAATACACAATCTAATTAATAAGTGCAATAGACCATTTTCGTAATGTATTCAATAGGCGGGTTTACTTATACCATATGTCCAAAAAAAAATGACAACGGGGCTTTCAGGATTAATAACTTTTGAAAATGAATATGAAACTTAAATGCGGTTTGGCATGTCGAATATATAACTATTCATCTATATTTGGTGAAAATTTCATGAAATTTGCTTGAGTGGTTACAAAGAAATGAAGCTTTTTGTATCGGATGTCATAATTCCGTTCTGCACAAGTTTGTGAGGATAGAGACGTGCACAATGGTTATTTAAACTTCCCACGACTCATTGCTCAAAAGGAATGTTACTGCTTTGGGGTTTAAAAGATAAAAGATAAAAGAAACTTGTGCAGAACGGAATTATGACACCTGCTACAAAAAGCTTCATTTCTTTGTAACCACTGAGGCAAATCTCCTGAAATCTTCACCAGATATAGGTGGATAGTTATATGTTCGACATGCCAAACCGCATTAATTTTCATATTCATTTTCAAAAGTTATTAATCCTGAAAGCTCCGTTGTCATTTTTTGGGGGGGACATATGGTATATTCAAAATTATGTGCGTTTAACTTGGTATTCCATAGTTGATAACAATAAGACCACAATATTGAAATCCAGTTTGCATACATTACTTGTTGCTATGTCGGGCAAGCCTCGGGCAAGCTTCCGAGTTGTCAAGAACAACCTTTGTGTTAGAGCTATGCATAAAATTTGCATCTATTAGTAAACCCGCCTATTTCATGCACTCTTCTTTGTCATATGCACAATGACAAACTATTTGTTCACCTGATGTAAAATAATCCTAGATTCCAATGAGGGCAAACATGAATAGATTTGAATACATTACGAAAGTGATCTATCATTTTGAAATATCTAACAAATGGTAAATACATACATGTAGAAATAATTTAATACAGTTTGTAATACAATGTGTATATCACCGTACAAAATAGTATTAATCTATATTACGTTTTAATTTTCTTCTTGCATTCGTGCCGAAGTGCAGATATTGTATTCTTCAAATGCAAATAGCAATCGAAAATCGGGATTATCACAAAAAATAAAAATCATGAAGCCTGAAATTGTATACTACTCGTTAAAAAATATAAAAGCAATTGAGTAAGTAGTATTGAGCCTATATGAAATATCTGTTTTGGAGAGCAAAAAGAAAATATGTAGAGGTAGCGAAAACGATTCCTTATAATTATTACATAAATAATATATATTAGATGATTATCAATGGCGCATGTACAAAAATACTGAATACTAATTATGCAATTTGTAATTAATTCGTCGTTATGAATACAGTTTTCTTAGATAATAATAATAGAAAATCGATGCAAACAAAATACTAAAAGAGCAAGCGATACACTTATTAACACTAATCAGATTATGCATCTGCAAAGGCTGATGACTTTGAAATAAACCTTTTCATATAATATCTAGGCCTATACTCCAATTTTATTTCATTGCAATCCAAAAATATGGAACTAAACCATCATAAGTGGATGGAATTGATTTAAATTCACCTCCGGATTTTTACACCCCCAATATTCGCAAACCAGTCATTTCTCTTGAAATATATATACACATGCACCTTATTGATTAAAAACACTGTAACATAGATTGTAGTTGTGTAATTTAAACAAAAATTAAACATAAATCTGTTTGTGCTTTCGGATCATATTCAATTCTATGAAAGAACAATCAGGAATAAGTAAACAGGAAAAATGATAAGAAAACCAACAATATTGATGTAATAAAACATTTCAAGGTATTTATATACATCACAATAAATAAAGAAACTGATTAATGAATGAATTAAATGATAGCTGATTTTTTGAACTCCGATCAATTAAATTTTTATCAGTCATTCAACAAAACTCTTATAAAATAAATGTATTTCATATTATCAAATTTCACTAAAACATTGTATAGTGATGGAATGCATGAATATACAGGATATTTTTCATCATGATACGAAATTTTGAAAAATGTATTCCCTGCTTTATAACAAAGCTCATATAACAGAGCTTGCTTTAAAATCATCTTTAGAACGTCAGCAACCATTTTTTTTTAAATCTTGAGCAGGGTATGATGATAATATATAGCACCCGCCCTAAGGGTTATACGTAGAAAGAAGATTGGAATGGATTGCTATCATTCATATAATTTTATAAAAAATGATTTTCATGAATTATCCAATTTCACGGGGAATGGAAAATGAACAATTTCAAGAATTACGAACATCTTATTTCAAATTATTTATCAATATGGATCACTGAACATGTTTAAGAACACAATCGAAATATCCTAAAATAAGACAGAAAAAGGTATACAAGTGTGATGTTCATTGAAATCATAGGTTGATTACGAAATCGAAAGATATACCGGTAGTACTTATTTTGTTTTACAAATATTCATTTGTTAATGCATTCGTGTTTTTTTTTCTGAATTTTAATTGCAAAATAATAAACCATTCCAATTTCATCTATATATCCTAAACTACACTCTTGCTCATGTACATGTATATTTTTCTTCAAATAGCCTTACTAATTTCTCGTCTCAAATTCCGAATCAATTATTTGGATTCAGTCTCGTTAATGAATAACGATTTTCTTCAGCTCTCTAAATGAGGATTTATACAGGATTTCTCAACATAAAGTACATATATTATTTAGCAGCAACAAGATTATAATTCTACATAAATTCTACATTTTGCTTTTTCCAGCTACATGTGTACATGAACGTTTATAAATAAAATTACATATGCAGAGTTGGCTGAATTTTCAAAACCCAATGCGAAACGAATATTCTATCAGGTCTGCAGATATGTCACATTTTAACAAGATCGTAAGGTACCAAGGACTGCATTTCCAGAAAAGGACTGAACCTACAAAAAATGCACTGGTTGATTTCTTTGATCCCTCGCCGGGAGCAGTTTGTAAGCCTTTTTGTGAAAGTCAATCTGCGTCCGAGGTAACGTTCAACACATCTATTTCTGAATTCCAAACGAAGTCTGCGGCAATTTCAGCAGCTGTTCCAAGGAAACCTGAGTGTGCCACATGACAGGCTCTGTTGATCATAAACAAGACACCATAGAATGACCGTTCCTGCATACTTGCATGCTGCAGATTGCTCCAATGTGGTTGGCCGGTAGGAAGAATGTCCAGCTGTGTATGTCTGTTCAGTTAACGGCGAATCATTCTCGATCCCCTTGACCAGGGCACACGAGCAATCTCAGGGTGAATCCTTGCAAAGTGTCTCCCTCCCGTTGCTAGTCAGTAGATCTTCGAGGAAACGACTAAACGACCCTAACATGCTATGAGTAGTTAGATAAAAAACATCAACAAGCATACATCCATGAAATCAACCGAGATCAAAATGGCTCACAGACAATTAGGGTCCAGAGTTCTTCGTGTTGTAGATTCAACTGGTAACACGCGAAAAAGAGTGGCAACGCCTTCTCTTATTGGGATACCTGACGAGACGTTGGTTCCCAAATCATAGCAGAGTGCGTGCTGGTACGTTTTACATGCAAATCAACAACCATGTTTCATGAAGTTGTTCGAAGATCTACGAACTAGTCTACGAACGACTGGTGATCCTTCCTTGGGTGCAATTTGGCACCACTGAGTTAATTAAAGGGTCACCAGTGATTCATAGAGTCGTACGTACCACTTGGAAAAACTTTATGAAACACAACTGATGCCCGTTTCATATAGCTGTTCGCAGAGCTACGCACGACTCTGCGCACGAATTATGACCCCATTATTTTATATAGTGCAGGAAATGGTCACCGGTCGTGCGTAGAGTCATACGTGTCTCGTCAAAGAGCTTTATAAAACAGGTACCGGGGTGGTTTTTCACCAAGACAAGACCACATGAACGACTTTCCGAACGAATGGTATCAGTTCTTGCGTTGAATACGCGCAAGAAATCAGTACACACAAGAAAGGATACCAGTCGTTACTAAAATCATTCGCAAAGTATTTTCATCTTGGTGGAACACCACCCTGGGCTTCTTGAAAAGCTACACAAAGAGTTTCCGGGTACCAAGGATGTGCACCTCCCTGGTGGTACAGAGGGCCAACAGAAGACGCCAAAGTCTCTATTCCTCCTCCGATATGATTTTTAACAACCTCCTGGTATGCACGGGTGTATTTGACCACGTCACAGATGGTAGAACCTATATTTTAAAGACCCCCTTAAAGTAGAACCCCAAAGCTATTGTAAATATTGTGAAGAATGAGTATGAACCAGTCGTAAGATGTATAATTCTAAAGGTGCTTCATTACTTTCCTGGCTATCAAAATATTGAATGAGATTTTTTCATGGAATGAGCGCGAGGAGAATGAGCGCGAGGAAGTAACGCCATAGAACAAAGAAAAATTATCAACAGTTTTGTGATATTTTGACATCATAAAGTTAATATTGTAAAGGAGACCTTGATAGAAATCATGAAATATCCGGGACAAGAAGAATGTGATAAGGGCTTATCCCATCTTTCTTGTCATGGACAATATTGCATAATAATTTTGCCAAAAGGCAAGTTGGTGAAATGTCACATATCGGGGATGTGACGGATGGCAAACTCCAAGAACTACAGACCTACCAGAAAGACAAAACAGCCCAACATCACAGCACTGTTCCCTAAACGTCCAGCCTACACACAAGTCCAAGGAATGTTAAGGTAACACAAATGCAAAAATGAGGTATTCACAACAGGCCATCAGTCACATCACCCGATCTACATCATTTAGATTTTGATTCAAGAAGAAAGAAACAAGCGCTTATTTCACTCTTCTTGGATGCAATTTTTTAATTTACAACGAATCTCGTAAGTTCGTGACAATGAGCGCGAAATAAGCGCTTATCTCACTCTCATTGCCATGGAACTTTAATATTGCCAAGATGAATTTTATATGACCTATGCTTTTGATAAAAAGAATCTTTATTCATTATTACGCAGCCATTGTTACTTCCTTTTCTGCAGCACAACTTCCTAGCGCTCATAAAACTTGTTAAATTATCTTTAAATGTATCACTGATATCAACACAATCACTATCATTTTCCCTATTATCTATAGAATTATGATTTTGTCAAACCTTTACCCTATTATTCATCAATATAATACCCTACTGTACATTTTAGTGCACTCTGGTATGCTCTCACCATTATTATCGGCAATATTGCTGCCATGCAACTAAATTAATTTCTGCTTTGAGGTATAGTGAACTAACGACGTGGGTGGGTTTTTTTTCATTAGACAAAAGAATTGTTTCGTTTCCCTCCGCCGACCGACCCTCCAAAAATAGCCTGACGTGGACTTCTATTTTTCACTAAAACTGAAAAAATAAATCACAGCAAAATTATGAATAAACGTGTGACTTAAAAAGAAAAAACAATTCAGATGCTCTTTGAATTTCCTCGTGGATTGTTTAAATCGTGTCAAAAATGGTAAAATAAAGCTTTTTCCTATGCCCCCACAGACTTTTTTTCTATAAAAAATACATTGGAGAACATTCGTTTTTGTATCCTAATCAGAAGACACCTTAGGAGCCTCAAAATCACGACGGGAAAAGAAGATAAAGGGGAACATTGCATCTCCTGTTGGCCCTCTGTACCAGGGACTTCTCCTTGTGCAATTTTTCAAGAAGTCCTAATTGCATTCTAAAATGCGCTAGCATGTATTTTGCTTACATCTAGGAACCAACATCTCCCCAGGGTATCCCGAAAGAGTGGGCGTTGTCATTCTTATCTGCGTGTTACCAGTAGAATCTAAAACCCGGAGAACTGTGCACTCCGTTGCCAGTGAGTCACTATGATCTTGATTGATCACATGGATGCATGCTTGGTGATGTTCCTATTTAACTACTCGTAGCAGGTTAGGGTCGTTTAGTTGTTTCCTTGAAGATCTACTGACTAGCAAGGGAAGGGAGACATTCTGCAAGGGTTCACCCTGAGCTTGTTCGTGTCCCCTCGTCAAGGTCGAGAATTTTCCCGTTAACTGAACAGACGTGGACAGCCTGGACATTCTTCCGACTGGCCAACCACATTGGAGTAATCTCCCACGTGTAAGTTTGCAGGAATAGTCATTCTATGGTGTCTCCCCCATGACCAACAGAGACTACCATGTGGCATATTCCTGGTTCCTTGAGACAGTTGCCGACATTGCTGAAGACTCCGCCGTCTGGAATTCAGAAATGAATGTCTAGAGCATCAGGTCAAGCACATATAGATATCTACTGAATGGTATGCATATGCAGGCTTACTATTTGCCCTTAGCGATGGACCAAAGATATCAACCAGCTAGTGCAGATGTCTTTGGTCTCGTCTTTCCCTTGAAATATAGTCCCTTGTACCATACTATCTTGATAGGGACATAACTGGAAAACCCATAAGTGTCAATTTTGCTTGAAATAATTCCACTCACTCTATACATTTTTACAAGTATGCGAAAGGTGGTAGACTACTGCAACTATTTTAAATATCAATGCATATATCATTTGAAGTTAAAACGATTCTACTTGTCATCACGATTAGTCATAACAGGATATGCATAATAAAATATAGTTAATTAGCTCATTAACTTGCGCAATAATCAATGCTTACTTAATATCATTATTTTGCGTTCTTCTATACCAAAACCTATATATATTAATGGCAAGTTGCAAATTGATGTCATTGTCAAGTTTATTTAATAAAAGATGCGATGATACGTCCATTGTAAAATGGAGGAAGACCTATTTGATTTTAAGTACTGGTACATGGTTTTCTAAATGTCATATACACATTAATGTTATTGACTCTTGTTGGGTGTAATTTTATGCTCTAAAAGAGGTGCAACACAAATATTAACAAGAATAGTCCTCCTCTGAAAAAGTGAATTGAAAGTTATAAAGGCTAATTGACTAGCGTGAATAGCAGTTTGCTGTATTCTGAAAACTTGTAATTTGAATATTTGAAAACACTGGGAAAGAAAAAATAATACCTATACCTATCAGCCATTCATCTCTAATGAAAGCCTAGAATATATGTATATACACTTCATGCATATTCCGGAACTGTTGGCAATGACCATTGTACATTGAATTAATTTTATTGCTAATATGCGGAAAATACTCGACATTTGGTTTGCGCCGAAATCTTTCGGCTGGCGCTTGACTTATCAACACAATGTTGCTTATTCAAATATAGACCAATGTGAACTTGCTGGTACTAGATGATCAACAAGGAGTCACAGAAAACTTATTAGAAAAGTCTCTGAAATAAATCCCTTACTTAGAATTTGACTTGTATATATATGACCAGTTGTCCCTTTTTAATGTTTTAATTTTAATGTTTACTTTGGAAATCACACTTTGGAAATCCGGATTTCGTAAACACATATACGGACCAGGGGCCAGTTGGCCGCACGCCCCTCCTTTTGGCGTCACATCGTTATGCCTTATCATGTAGACATAAATGCCCCCCCCCCCCCCACTCTACCTCTTACGGCCCCGGGGGAGGGTGTGACGGAACATTAGGACCGTTTTAGGTTTGTCACACCAGCGGCCATGTTATTGCCCCGAACAGAAAGTGGGGACCCTTGTTTTGCTTCTCAGACTCGCGGTCAAGTCACCCCCTCCCTAATGTCTAATATGGATCCACCCCTGGGTAAACGAGAGATAAAGCGGCTCATTTACTAGTACTTGCTTGTAAGAATCCGTCGCGACCTGACGACATCTTGATGTTACCGCTCTTGATGGCACCCAGTGTACCTCTGCAGCTCAGCAGGTCCAGATCTTCATGGTTGTTGGCTTGGCGTTGTTCTCTTGGTGGCAATCCAGCGGACCTAGATATCTCTGCAGGTTCTCATCTCCACAATGATCGTCTTGGCGTTGCTCTCTTGGTGAAAGTGACAGGCTGATTCAACCCTCCTTGGTATTTCTTGCCTCAAGACCAGGTTGCTGTCATCGGGTGTAGATCGCGCTCCTCTTTTCTCCTTCGCATCTTCTCTTGATTCGGCGTCTTTCAGCGAGTCTCAGCGTCTTTCTCCGAGTCTCGGTCCAACTTCTTGACTGTTAAAATAATAAGGAAATATTGCAATCACGTTAGATTTTTGTTGGTTATTTTCACCAATGTTCTGTTTCAATAGTAGGCTAATATTCTCACCTTGTCCTATCCCATGAGATCAAACTTGATATCCAACCCCAACATCTAGAGATGCCAACCATTCCGGATTATGAATGAGGTCAAAATTGATATGTGAATAACGCAGCAGATGAATAAAAAATAATATAAGCATGAGAAAAGATGGCCGTACTTTCAGTCATTCACTCATGCATGGTGTATGACTCTCACCGTTCAACCATATGGTTGTAGGATCGAATTCCACCCATGGCGTGTATTTCCTTCAGCAAGAAATTCATCCACATTGTGCTGCACTCAATCCAGCTGAGGTGAATGGGTACCTGGTAAGAATATTTATTCCTTGAAATGCCAAGTGCGCTGGTAGCTGCCGGGCTAAAGCCAGGGTAATAATAATGCAAAGCGCCTTGAGCACTCAGCAGAATAGATACGTGCGCTGTATAAATTGCATCTATTATTATTCCGGAACGGTTGGCATCTCCCAACATCTTGCAGGTGGCTCTATGATTTATGTCTAGGGATAAAGCCGATGGTAATCTTTGCTCTGCAGATATGGCCATGAAGAACAAATCAAGCAGACTATTCACACTTTAAAAAAAATAAAAGCCCCGTTAAACAGTTTCTTCAAATATATGCATATCGAGAGCTCACCTTGCTGCATGAAGTACAACTCGTCGGCGTCGTGATGGCATCGTGGACGTCGCAGTGGCTTCGTGGTGGAATCGCGGTTAAGTCGTGGTGGCATCGCAGTTGAGTCGTGGTGGTATCGCGCTCGAGTCGTAGTTGCATCGCGGTGGATTCGTGGTTGCGTCGCGCTGGCGTTTCTGATATATACCAATGGGTATCTGCAATGGTGTCAAAACCGTAGAACATGACAGCGAACTGAAATAGAAACAAAATAACGCAAATTTAGTTGTTGTTCTCGGGGCCATCGAAGTCTTTCCCAAATCCAGACTCATATATGCAGAGTTGCATTTGAAGGGGGGGGGGGGGGGGTGTAGTTTGACAATCAATATACAGTTATGCTACTACATTTCATTTCGATACGTCTTGGTGGGCATTATAAAGGTTGCACTAAGTAGAATCCACATTTCCACCAGAACAAACGTCAAATGAAAAATATTTTCATTTGTTTGGATGTTTTGGACTATATTGGCATGATTTTTTTCTTTTCATTTTTTTAATCTTTAATTGTTAATATCTAATCATTCATTTGTATTTTTTTATGTTTTATTTTTTATTTTCATTTTTATTTATTTATCTTATTTTATTTTTATTTTATTTTTTATTTTTTATTTATTTATTTATTTATTTATTTTTATTTTTATTTTTTTATTTTATTTTATTTATTATTATTTTTTTGTTGGGGGGGATATTTCTAACCTTAACCACATTGCTTGCCCCCAAAATACATCCACATATGTATGGAGGTCCAGAGGTGCAATTATTGTATGCTGTTCTGTACAAAGCAAGAAACATAGGACCTCCATGAGTTTTTGTATCTACATTATAGGGTATAGCGTATTTTGGAATTTTTGTGGGATGAAATCTCCTTATTTCTAAGACATCAAAAGGGTTGTCATCTAAATCAGTTTTGCGGCGACGAGTAGACCGACATGTTTGTGAAAAGACATTTCATTAATATTTTTTTTTCGTTTTTTTTTTTCCACAAAGACAGACAGCATAACCATCCAAACATGTAGCATGTCCCATATCTTAAAAGGGAGCTGGAGCTTAAACCTACATTTCCAGAAAAGCATCACTCATGTGAAGAATATATTCATATGTGTTTGTTTTAGACTAAGTTTTGGGATGATTTTTGTTTATAAAAAATATTTGTAATTTAAACCCATATTTCAGCCCTAAATGGTCCAAACTTTAATGTAAACCAGCGGCCATTTTGATTTTTTTTATGAAGGTTCAAAGGTGGCATAATATGCTGTACTGTATGTTCACATTGCATTGTTCAGAACAGCATAATGGCACATGTCTAAATGGTTAAGCTATCTGTCCTTGTAGAACACAAAAATGTTTTATTTCTTGAAGGTCCACTATTATGAAAATACAAGTTGATCTGTATTGATGTATTATATCATTATCAATACCCATTTCAGTGAAAGAGGGCCCAAATGTGTTTCATATATTTTATAATATTTTTTCTTCATTTTTATGTTGGCTTAGTTGGGAACGCCCCTAAAAATTTCTTTCAAATGTCAATCCTGCTGTGACATCACAAGAGTCAAGTCTGTTCACCTTTCTAGATCATGTTTCAGAGCTGGTTCTGTAAATAACAAAAGGAAATGTGTGGATCAATGCAGGTATTTCAATTCAGGTGATTGCGCATTCCAATTCTCTTTCATGGGCAATCACCTGAATTGAAATCCCTGCATTGATCTACATATTTCCTTTTGTTATTTACAGAACCAGCTCTGAAACATGATTTAGAAAGGTGAACAAACTTGACTCTTGTGATGTCACAACATGATTGACATTTGAAAGAAATTTTTAGGGGCGTTCCCAACTAAGCCAACATAAAAATGAAGAAAAAATATAATAAAATATATGAAACACATTTGGACTCTCTTTCAGTGAAAAGGGTATTGATAATGGTGTAATACATCAATACAGATCAACTTGTATTTTCATAATAGTACCCCTTTAAATCTCTTCTCACAAAGATGTCTGTCTAATTGTGAGGCAGAATTATTTTTTATTTGTGGGCAAGTAGTAATAACACGAAGAACATTATTTACCCCAAACCTACGAGAATGTCACATAGTCACTTACATGCATGGTTTTACGATAATTACACAACCTCTTTTTTAACACCACATTATTACAAATGAAATTGATTTGCAGTAGATAAATGTTACTCACTTCTTGAGGTAAGTCATTGGAATTGATCTCGAAGCATTGGAAAACTCTACAAGACAGAGCAACGAAGCGAATGGCGTGTCTACAAGCAGATTGCAGGAAGAGAAGACACGGCTTGCATACGTAGAGATTACAATTTCATTTGGCGCAGTTGATCACGTGGTTCAAAGACGATTGTCCAATCTCCGAGGTCCGCATGACTGCGTGGCCGTCAAGGGGGCGACTAGTAATTGTGGAACAGAAAACAGCCGTTTTTCAATATTTTCGTTCATGGTAATTCGTTTATTTAAATAAAACGCCTGATAATTACAAGCCGGAGGCTACCAGTCTCGTTATGATCGCTGTCATGAATACTCGCTTTCAAATATTTTCGATTGTGGTAAATTTGTCAATAGGCTAGTTTACTGATAGATTCAAATTTATGCACGTTTCTAGCCCAAGAATGTAGTTACGCGGTAATCCTTAAAACTGTTAGCAACAATTGAATTCCCATACTTGGAATGCAGTTTGCGTACATTACTTGTTGCTATGTCGGGCGAACCCGTCGGAACTCACAGTTTCAATAGGCGGGTTTACTAATAGATGCAAATTTTACACATACCTCTAACACAAAGGTTGTTCTTGACAACCCGAAAGCTTGCCCGAGGCTTGCCCGACATAGCAACAAGTGATGTATACAAACTGGATTCCAAGTATTGTAGTTTTATTGTTATCAACCGGTCTATGTAATACCGCTTAACTACGTTAAACGCACATAAATTTAAATATATAAGTAAACCCGTCTATTCTAAGAGAGTAAAATATGCGCAATTTGTCAGCCTTAAATATTATATTTTTGTTAGATAAAAGTGTAATTTTGCTTTTTCTGTCATAAGCATGAAAATATTAAGTTAAATGAAGTTCTAAATTGGTAAAAAGTGTTCATCTTTAGTTTTTCGATAATTGCACCCATTTTATTTTCTATTTTAGGGCGAAAATAGCCCTCTAATTTGGGAAAATTAAAATGATCTACAGCCACCCAACTGACAACGAGCAAGTTGCTGGTGCTAAGGCACATGGAACTTCAAAGCTTTATGGAATGCAATGAATCCAACCGATGTGCTATACAGATTGCTTGAACATTTATATAACGCTGAAAGAGATTTCACTCCTTTCCTGTCACCTCCCTGGTTTAACTTTCCGTTTAGAATTTAGCATAACAAACCTTTGAGTGATCATATTGGTTCCTTGAATAGGTCAGGGGCCGATTGCACCAATCCAAGAAAAGACAGAGACCCGACATTTTTTTTTAGATAACTTGTACCGCTGCAGGGGCGGATCTAGCTTTTTTCCAAGGGGGGGGGG
>BQKZ01004765.1:35252-46041 GCA_036244855.1 Temnopleurus reevesii | reverse complement strand
GGGGGGGGGGAGGGGTGATCAACTTGTTACTCCTTGCATTTCGGGACATCAAAGTCAAATTGGATCCCATGCACAACAATCTGAAGTCACCCACTGAATAATAAACAAAATTCCCTATCCCTGTCTAAACCAAGAAAAGGTTAATATTGAAAAGACTTCAAAAGACTGGTTAAATAGCATTCACTCTGCTTATCAGGTATTAGGGAGATTATTGTTGACATTCTGAGCAACTAATTACTATTATTTGTTTTGTTATCAGAACTACATATTAGTACATACCAGGTACCCAAATAACCTCTACAAATTCAAACAACTATATGCTAAAAACGAAAGACACTAAATAGACCACTGGAACAACTAGAAAGAACTGCCAAACTAGAAAGGGAAAAGCAGCAAACACTTGATCCAAAGAAAAAAAATTCCAATTGTCAATGCACAATTAAGGCACATCATTCGTAAATAAAAGAGAATGACTAAAAATTGAGTTACTATGGCACCGAATTTAGGACAATACTTCTAAACGAAAGATAAGTATTATCCACACTTTTATCAAGTTTAACTAGTAGCCTGTTACAGTTTGGTTAAGTTTGTAGTCTACAGTACAAGTGGGGGTATAATTTAATGGAGTTGCTTGTTTCGTATTATTGATAAAAACCTTTAAACTTTGAGTATTGTGATTCAGGTTAACATTTCTAAAATGCATTTTCATGTTCAATTTACAGGTGAAAGTGAAAAATGCTAGTATTCAAACATTGGCTGACCTTTATAAGCAGAAAAAAAGTCATGATGAACTGGAAAGCTGCCATAGCCAAGAGATACACTGTAAATGCAATTTCATCGCCTTTCCATGACGTTTGACAAATTTTCCAAATTCCCTGACTTTTTCCTGACCTTCAATGACCATAACATTTTCCAGGATTTCCAAGAATTTTCCATGACTGTCGTATCCCTACCAGATTACACACACAAAAAAATGAGGCCAGGCCACAGCTCAAATGAATGCATCACTCCCTAAGTTTCAGATGGGAATTGGCCTTAATAGCATAGAATCTACATTTAAAATAAGCATGACTTATCCTAGGACAGGTGCGCATAGCTTGTGAATATTTGATGGATCTTCAAAAACATTTTATGTTTACAATGTACTTTCAGCGTAAATAATACAAAAGGGCTATTAGCCCCTTAGTCCTTAGAAATTGCCCTAGTGAGCTCCAAAATGGCCCCACCATATTGCCGGATGTATATTTCATGAGGAAAATGGAAAGAAAAGGGTATTTTTAACCCTGATTACCTTGCTCCTTTAACTGGTCGATGTCATTTGGTAGAGCATAATCTAGGGTAAGAGACTCACACGTCTATATCTCAATGCTACATTTTACATACGTGTGTGTGTGCAAAGGCATTGGGAGGGAATGCGATCCGTGTGAATGCAGTGAGGTGCAAAGAAATCAAATTTAAATATTGAAAATTATATTAGCACTGTCTTACAAACTTTCAATGATTCTTATTAGATTATTTACTGTTGAATAAATATTAATGTACAGTACTGTATTGATCATATCTTTCAAATCTCAAAAGCAATTGTTCTTACAAATAACTTGGAACACGTGTATAAATTTATATGTATCAGTCAAACGAATGGCGTGTTGATTAAGACAAAAGTTATTGTAAAGTCATAAAGTCATTTAGAAGCTTTGTCATAGATTGGCATATACAGTATATTAAGTGATCTATATTCATCATCATCCATTCAGTGTTTATTTCCTGATTAGGTGACCAAAAAAGTTGTGCAATAGTGCTTTGACCTGGAAAATTCAGGGCGCTACAAACCCACTTGCCCGAATGCCCAGGGCAACAAAATTGAGCCATTGGGCAAGTAAATAAAATTGTCACTTGCCCAAAAAGGCATAGGAATTGTGTTTGGGCCATAAATTTGAAAAGACACTTGTTCTGTCGGGCAAGTGGTGGAAAATATTCTTGTAGCACCCTGAAATTGACTCATAAAAAAGCATTTGCAAGCTATCTGGGGCCAATTATAATTAATTTTGCATTTTATCATATCTCTTTAGTACACATTTTGCTACAGACTTAAAGCACTAACAGCAACATACAAATTATATATTTTGACCTTAGATAACCTTTAAAGACAAAGAAGATGTGACAGACTCACCTCTTGAATCTAACCTTGGAGGAGGCGGCTCCGTGTTGATCCTCTTCTCTCTCTCCCTTTCTAGCTTCCTCTCAAAATGCTTCAAGTCCTCGCTGGACATCTGCCGGCTAATGTCCGAGCTTTGACCGCCGCTGGAACTGACCCCTGGAGAGCTGGCCTGGATGCCATCTTGGTTGGAGTAGGTTGTAGAGTTACTTGAGCTGAGGGGAAAAAAGAGAAAAGTTGTGTTGTACATGTACATGTAGATCCATTTGACAGCAATTAAAGATCATGTTGAAAATACAATACCTTGTGCATATTGTAAAAGCCAATATTTTAGCATGCTGCATAACTTTTCGCAAATTCACCATATTTCAGAAATACTTACATAATAGTGGGTTATTATTTTCATGTTTTGAAAGCTTATTGTACACAAGTCTATGGGCATTATTATGAGTGGAAATTTTCAGTGAATTCATGGTCGCAAAATTAGCAAAAATAAAACCCCGGGCGAAAATTTCAGCTTTTACAGTAGACTAATCAGTAATGGTTAAATATATTGTACCAGAATGAACAGAATGCATTGCTCGACAACAATACAGTTATTTGATAATGCAATTTACTACAATTTTTCATTTCATGCATTTTCATTTGCATGTAAATATTAATGAATCTAAAATTAAACAGATTGCAAATGTGAAATGTTCAATGCAGGCACAATCAGATAGATGTATATTTTCATGTATTTCCCCCTGTAACTAAGGACATCAATCATGTGGGCGAAAATGAATATATTGTAACCTAGCAACAAGGAAAATTGCAGTTTGTAGCTCAAACAAAACCAATGAACATTGAGTTTTCTATTTGCAATCAATTTGTGCATTGACAACACATTCTGAAAGCATTCCTGCATCAAAATTGAACGATTGGTTTTATGTTTGACAAAGATAGAGCTCATAGACTTTTGCTTTTGTATAAAAAAATTGTGCACAGTATTCATTTCCAAAGTTCATGTTAGTTTGTCATTAGAATTGGAAAAAAAAATGAATAGAAAGACTATTTCTTTATATACAGAACACATTAGAATGAATAAACTCAAAATTTTGTAAAATCCAAGGTCAAATAAATACCAATTTTAAAAAGAATAGAAATGCCAACAAGAATTTACAAACTCAGAAAAAAAAATAAAAAAAAAATCAGTGATAAAGAGTATGATAGAAAAGTAAATATTGGAAATTATAAAATCATAATCAGTCAAAAATGTTTAACAAAGTCAGGCTATCATTAGATTGGCCTAAACATTGCCATCACTTTAGAAATATATGAATTCTGCCAGGTAACTAATGAGAAAAAGAGATGGAACAAACAGCAACACTTTAATTACCCCGAAAACAGAAGCCATACTGTTCCAACAATCTAACAATAGTTTGTCAATAATGAATAAAAGGGAACATAACTGTGGTGAAACATGAATAGGTTCGACTGCATGTATACGATCAGTCATGCACCAGTTGAAAATAAAAGAACAGGAACAGTCAACAAGGAACAAAAACAATTAAAACAGAAAATGAATGCAATCAAGCAAAACAGGGTGGTGTTTCACCAATATAAGAAAGACTTTAAGACCGACTGGTATCCCTTCTTCCGCGTAATGGTTCACACTATTACACTAATTCAGCGCAAGATCTGATACCAGTCTAACTTAAAGTCTCTCATATCTTGATGAAACACCTCCCAGTACATGAAGGCCTATATAAGGTCACTCTAAAGGGTAATTGCAATATAGTACCATCAACCTTGCCCAAATTGAATCTGTTGGGACTGAAGAAATTGGTCAACTTGGAGAAAAAGTAACTTATGAGGTGTAAAAACAATAGAATATAAGAAAAGAGACAAGTACTTGAAAAGACCTTTGACTTTGGCCATTAATTGATTTATGACAGGCAGCACAAAATATACACGAGGGAAAAGGGCGATTAGCCCACTAAACCCTGCAAGATCCAAAATAGCTCTTGCAAAAGGATTGTCTCTAAAGAGTGAGGAGAGGATTGGCACATGAATAGTCCAGTTGAGGACTGTGTGTTCTGATAGCACCAATCTCAGCGTATTCTCTTGCACTGAACACACAGGGGCTGCATAGCACTCAACCACAGAGTCCTTCACAGAGTCCTTACATAACCCTATCATGATTACCCCTCTGATTGCTATGCAGTCCCTGTGTTTTCAGTGCAAGAGCATATATGCAGAAGTGTGTGCTATCAGAACACATAGTCCTCAACTGNGTAGATAAATAATTGAATAATTCTTGCCTTATCCCAACATGAATAAACACTGATTGACAGTGCGTTACCGAGAAGCTGAGAAAAAAATCTCAGGCATACTCGGGTACTCACACGAATCGAGCCCGCCACTTCCATCGGCTCTCGGTGGTCTAGTGGTAAGACGCCTGTCTAGTCATCACGAGATCGTGGGTTCGATTCCTACCCGAGTATGCCTGAGATTTTTTTCTCAGCTTCTCGGTAACGCACTGTCAATCAGTGTTTATTCATGTTGGGATAAGGCAAGAATTATTCAATTAGAAGCCATACTGTTCCAACAATCTAACAATAGTTTGTCAATAATGAATAAATAGGAACATAACTGAGGTGAAACATGTTAGGCTCGACTGCATGTATATGATCAGTCATGCACCAATTAAAATAAAAGAACAGGAACAGTGAACAAGGAACAACAACAAAAAAAAAAAGAAAATGAGTGCAAACCAATAAAACAGTACAGTGGAAGTGTCGTGGTGTAGGGGGTCAGACTCTCGCCTTTCAACCAGAGGGTTGTAGGTTCGAATCCCAACCATGTTGTTAATTTTCTTTGGCAAGAAATTTTTCCACATTGTGCTGCACTTGACCCAGGTGAGGTAAATGGGGACGGCAGGAAGAAATTTCTTGTCATGCGGAGCGCCGTAATGGTTGCCAGCTAAAGCAGGGTAATAGTGAGTGTAAAGCTTTCAGCGCCATGAGTATCGATAAGGTGGACCTGTGCGCTATGCAAGTAGCCACCATTATCATTATTATTACATGAAGGTCTATAGTCAATCTATAAGGTGTTATTGCAATTATAGTACATGTACCATCAACCTTATCCAAGTCAAATCTGTTGAGTTTGAAGAATTTGCTCCAACTTGGAGAAAAAGTAACTTATGGGGTACAAAAACAATAAAATACAATAAAAGAGACAAGGGACTTGAAGAGACCGTTGACTTTGGCCATTGACTTTTGCCAGGCGGCATAAAAAATACACATGGCAAAAGGCGATTAGCCCCCTAAAACCTGCGAGATAAAAAAATACAAAAATAGCTTCTGCAAGAGGCTTGACTCATTTGAGACAACCAGGGAGGAGGGGGGCTAGTCTCGAAAGTGTGCGTTGCGTGAAAACGCGTGTACATTCCCTATGGGAATCAACATGAATCTCATACATTTGGGATCACACTATAGCTTGGCATCTCTACCTAGGAAACATTATGCATCTCATGGCTTCATTCCTCAATCCTTTATCTCCACTAAAAGACGTGTTATGGATCCACATACCATTTCTGATTTAGCGTCAACAGTTTTACCATCAAATAGAACTAATAAAAATATAAAGAAAGAGATGTCCCTTATGATACAAACCTCAAGGGTACTTTCCACCTTCTCTTATCTTTGCTTAGAGCCTCCTTTAATATACTGAGTGTCTAAGACATCCAGATACCATTTCTTGTTTAGTATCGGCAGTTACAAGCTCAAATTTAGAACAAATTCAGAACTGCATATCAATTGCAAATACCCCCCCCCCCCCAAAAAAAAGGAAAAATCCTTCATTATACCCACCTTAAGGGTCCCTTCTTCCATCTTTTATCTTTGCTTAGAGCCTCCTTATACTGATTGTCTAGGACGTCCAGATACCATTTCTGGTTTAGTATCGGCAGTTTCAGGCTCATGATGTTTAGAGCACTCGGCATGCTTACGAGCTACATGTACAAGATGTGTGTGAATAAGATGGAATTTGGAACAAGCAGGCACTGGAAAGATTTAGGTGTGTTCGCTGGATGGCATGAGTGTTTTAGGATCGCTTCTTCAATAGAGATTCAATGCTTGTGTCTGCTGCCAAACTTGGCATCCTTTTGAGTTGGACAGCAATGCAAAATATAGGGCAACTACATGTACGTGTAGAGCAGTATTTTGAGACTGTGGATAACAGCCTATTTTAACATTAAGCAATAGTCTGAACAGGTTTGGAAATCCGCTTGATGCATTTCTAAATAAAGTTTGGCAATCATTGTATCCAGATTCAAATTTCAAGATGGTCTTTAAAATCTATCAGTGATCCGCATGCGAAAAAAATCCAAAAGAAGGGAGATTAATTGAGGAAACGGCAGAGAGATTGCAAGTTGGAAGCAGACGATCAAGTCCTGATAAATAGATGCAGAGTTGTCCTCAAATTTATCTTCCTCCGGATTTCACAAGTTCCCTTTGCTAAAGTGGTTCACGACATAGGACATAACCAAATAGGATGTTTGTATCACTCTTTAGATAGATGATCGCTTCCAAATTCCACAGATTATGCACTTTCCATATAGGTACAAAATATCCATTACGTTACAATATAGACCTCAACAGTTTACAGCAGATTTAGCATACATGAATGAATTATTGCAGATGTAGTGAAAGCGATTCCAAATGCATTCCCTCTACACATGTACGTTGCAATGCATTTGATAATGCCTTGTTATCTCAGCGATTCAAGCAGCTCTATTCATGGCAGAAGTGATCAATAATCAACAACAAAACCAGAGAAAAAAGCGCTGTCACAGATCCTCTTCATGCTACATCGACAGCTATATGTATCCAAAATACTCCCCCGTTCAGGCTGTATCAGAATGAAAATACGCTTTTATCTACATCAATCAGTTTACACTTATCTATGGGATATTCCTCTGCAACGGGGAAAAGTATCCACTATCGCTTCATCCTACATGTATTGCACAAGCCATCTTCTTCAATGTAAAAGTAATCTCCACCCTAATCTTCTCTTTTCTCTCTTCTCTTACATGTATTTTCTGCCTCTGATTGTGTTGTTTGTTTATTCATCGTTCTTTTGTATAGGAATAGATTATTCTCTTTCCGGGCCGTTTGTCCTCCAAGGGAAGCCCTCTATCTGCTTTTCAATTATTCATGGAGCAGAGGTCTGCAAATAGAGAAACGTTCATTTGTAGCAATGGATACAATGCATGAGATGGCCTCATGAATATGCATTAGCTTCATTGGCAACATGTGGTAACCACAGGAGGACTGTTCCATTATACACAAAGGGGTGGGGCACTTCAATGCAATGATGTGCTGGAGTAATTACACATCTACAGTGTGCAGTGTCTTTCACAAACACGTGCAAAGAAGATGCTATAGGTAATTCTGGCTTTATTCCCCCCCCCCCCCCCCCAACTCCTTTCTCTTTCTCACTCACTCTCTCTCTCTCTCTATCTCTCGATGGTCATCAGCAAAAATGGAATACAAAGAGCTAATCAGTCAATTCATAATTTTGAGGGAATTTACTGATGGACATTTGACCATAGGAATAAAAATTCAAATTCAACCCAATTCACAATTTATGCAACCCCCATTTTAGGAATGGCAATTCAACCTGTCTACAGGCATATTTCAAATGAGACGACCTGTATATGGTGGATACCTGTCTACAGCGATCACATGTCTAAAGTGTCTACCTACCTGTCTATAGTGACAACCTGTCTATAATGACCATTTGTCTACAGTGTCTGTCTATATGGTTACTACCTGTCTAATGTGACCACCTGTCTATAGTGGACTACCTGTCTATAGTCACATGCTGAAAGTGTCTACCTGTCTGTAATGGCCATTTCCTGATCTGATTTTTTGTGACCACATTATAGATACAATTATATACTGGATACATTTATTTCTGTTCATTGATTGGTTTAATGAATGTCACATGATTAAAAATAACCCAACTATCTTAGTATCGAATAACTATTTACGGATAGGATCCGTAAATAGTCTGTTGTACTATTTACGGATTCTGTCCTAATTTAAACACTAGATGGCGCTCTTCCCGGATACCCGGAATAGCGAGCGATAAACTCTGTGCGATGAACTCTGTGCACACGGAGTTTGACTGTTCAAATTTGATGACTTTTACCTTTCTGAGAGTTTGACTGTTCAAGTGTTATGGTGACTACCAAGTATCATCAAGTGGTAAGTTTGAAATCCATTATTCTATGTTTTACAAATCCAGTATATAAAACAAATATATACTGTGTCTGTTCAAGGTTCTGGATTAAAACTATGGTCCATCTGTGCCTGCAAAAGTGCTATTTGCTTTGGGTATGTGCCCCTCAGCAAATAGTACTTTTGCAGGCACATCAGGCCCATAGTGTTAACCAGAACTTATATATTTGGATACTAATCCTTGTTTATGGTGAAAACCTGTCTACAGTGACTGTCATGTCTGTAGTGACTACCTGCAGTGTCTATAACGGACATGTACTTTAATCCGATGGACACATTTATAGACCCTCCTGGTAGAGACAACATTCATGTATCGGCCACCATATTCTATTCACTTGGTTTGATACTATTCTATTAGATCGGTGTAATAGGCGGGTTTACTGATTTATGCAAATTTTATTCATACCTTGAAAACAATGGTTGCTCTTGACAACCAGTAAGCTTGCCCGACATAGAAACAAGTAACTGCGCAAACTGTATTCCCAGTAAAGTAGTTTATAAANCCTATCTAAAGTGTCTACCTATTTGCAGTGAACACCTGTCTATAGTGACAACCTGTCTATAATGACCATCTGTCTACAGTGATCACCTATCTAAAGTGTCTACCTATTTACAGTGAACACAGGTCTGTCTACAGTGACAACCTGTCTATAATGACCATCTGTCTACAGTGTCTGTCTATAGTGGACTACCTGTCTATAGTCACATGCTGAAAGTGTCTACCTGTCTGTAATGGCCATTTCCTGATCTGATTTTTTTGTGACCATATTATAGATACAATTTGTTTATAGTGAAAACCTGTCTACAGTGACTGTCATGTCTGTAGTGATACCTGCCTATGGGAATGTTGTTCAAAAGTTGCAATTGATTGCAAGTTGCAGTTGATCGGAACATGCCTATTAAAATCATTGTTTCATACGCGTCATGTTAAATGCGCATACCGCGCGTGAATGAAAATGCGCATACCATGTGCGAATGAAAATGCGTGTTACAATTTGCAAAAATGCAGTTGATTTGCAGTTGATTTTGAGCAACACCCCCTTCAACGGATATGGGCAATTTTTACCACGGAAAGACACAGAGCCCCAAAATTTGAAGTCTCACTGTGCCCTCATAGTTCAAAGTGAAAATCTGAAATTACTACAGAGTCTTCTTTATATTACAGACAACCATCTAATATAAAACAATTTGCAATTTGACCTTCTTACGGAGAATAAAATCAACAAATAAAAAATTGCATATATGGGACTATGGTCAGAAAAATTTGCTTTTAATTCTTCTTATTCTTTTATAAGGTAATTTTTTGGGGATCTTTTTCCATTTTATCGATTGATATATCAATGGCTCTGAATGTGCTCCTTCCATTATTTTAGAATGTGAAATATTTGTCTCTATGTATTGAATTTTAGTTGTATATATTCATGTATATTGTTTTCCATGTATTCTGATTATTTCTATGACGGTAAATAAAACCAAACCAATGGATTACTTCAACATATTTTAGGTAGTTAATGAATAAAACAAGAATGGAAAGATGCACAAACAACACTGGATTTAAGTATAACGTCAGTTACGTAATGTCAGTTACCTACATGTCTTTAGTACATTTTTGATGGCATTGAAACAGATAATTCAAATTGCTCATAACTTTGCATATTTTTTCCCAAGAACCTCGGTGTGATATATACAAAAAAGTAGATAATCATTACGAGTCTGAGACAAGAGATGTGACTTTGATTCTACCCCTTCATTTTCCATGTCCTTTTGGCGTAATGTCAGTTACCGACACATTTTTCCTTGCTGAAACGTAACAAATGAAGTTGCATTGAGAAAATTAGTGTCAGTTTATTCATCAAGGATAGTTTCATTAACTATATCCTTAACAAACTCCATTCATTTGTAGTAAGAGAGATACACAAAATTAAAGATGTTGAAAAGTGGTGCCGTGTAACGTCAGTTACCGTGAAAATGCCCATATATATCTACAAAAATGTACTTTATCCAATCGACACATCTATAGACCCTCCTGGTAGAGGCAACATTCATGTATCAGCCACTGTATTGTATTCACTTGGTTGGTTACTATTCCAGTAGATCGGTGTAATACGCAGGTTTACTAATTTATGCAAATTATATGCATACCTCGAAAACAATAGTTGCTCTTGACAACCCGTAAGCTTGCCCGACATAGCAACAAGTAATGTGCGCAAACTGTATACTAAGTATAGTAATCTATAAAAACAGCAATTTGTAAAAAAAAAAAGGTCTTCACTGGTGAAGACGGGCGCCAGATTTTAGGGTCAGACATTCTCTACCTGCGCCCTCACCCCACCCCACTCCTCCC
>BQKZ01004765.1:15939-27334 GCA_036244855.1 Temnopleurus reevesii | reverse complement strand
TAATCAAATAGAACTCCTAACTATTTGTTGGATTCTTGACAAGATCTAAATTTTATACATATTTGTTGTATTCAAGATAAATCAATTGAATAAACCTTTTAAAACCAGAATGGTATCAAATACCTATAAAGTAGATGCAGTTGTATTGCAAAGTAAAGTACACCCGTAAAATTTATCAATGGAAGAGGCACAATTTCACAATGATCCTTTTTCTTTAAAATTGGAATGGACACGCATGAAACAAAAACACAAATGATTCTGATATGCAGAGCAGTAAATCAGAATTGGTTTTATTGTGCAGGGTACTACAAGAATTTGTCACACCACTTGCCATGTCAGGCAAGTTGCTTTTCAAAACAATTGCCTGAAGACCGATTCCTACAGTAATGCCCAACACAGAATCAAACGAAACAAAGCAGCTGCATACACAACATTAGGGACCTTTAGCATGTACAAGACGGTATGGCTGATCACAACGTTAGCTCTATATATAGGTCCGTTCCAGAAGGGTGCACCAACACAACACTACTACTTGAATGGACATTAGAGCTAACGTTGTGATCGGCACTACCGTCTTGTACATGCTAAAGGTCCCTATTTAATTGGACAGAGCTGTCCCTGAATCTTGTAACTGGATATGGCCTAATATAAATAATTCATAGACAGTTGAGATTGTCATTACTTGCCCAATCAGGCAATTAACAATTTCATTTGCTTGCCTGAGGGCTCAATTTTGTTGCCCCGGGCATTCGAGCAAGTGGGTTTGTAGCGCCCTGTAGTAGTGAAAATGCAAAATTTGATCAGAGCACTTTCTCTCTGACAGAATAGGCAAGCAAAGGATGGTAACCTGGTGGGACGACACTACTAGCAGATGTTTCAATCTCAGCATAAAAAGCGAAAAAATTGCAATTTAAATGCGAGACAGATACAAGCATGCATTTCCGGGATTCATAGTAGGCGTTGTGCTAAATTATCGGTTAGTCTCATTTCAGCCTTCAAAGCTTTTCTTTGAGCAGATAACCTGGTGGAACAACACTACTGGCAGATGTTTCAATCTCAAAATAAAGAGAAAAAATTACAATTTAAATGCGAGGCAGAAAAATACATGAATGCTATTTCTGGTCATTTGCACCCACTTAACACAACAGTTTTCCTATGCACCTGCTTGAATTAAAACAGTGACAGCCTCAACGCAACATGAAAGTGGCCACTCTTGAAAAGAGCTGTCTTTTTTCAAAATGGCACCAAGCATTTATATAATGAGAATCAAATCAATAATCAAATCAGAGGAAAAAATTCTCGAATTAGCTCACTATTTTTCAAAATAGCCCAAGATACCTTGGGCTTGTTAAGCTCAAGATATTTTAGTGAATTAGCTCACTATTTGCGTTTGCTCTGCAAATTAGCTCGAGTTAGTTCTGATTGGGCTAGTTTACCAGAATCAGAATTTGTGATCGAGCTAATTAAAAAAAACTCACCTTAGTGCAAATGGGCCTAAAGGGTCCTTGCTTCCCTTTTCTTGCTGTAAGCCCTCTGGGTATTACCATTGGGTGTATTTTCCTACTTCGGTGAAAGGTGGTGTGGTGAAGACATTTCATGCACCGTATCTCAAATCTAGAAAGATAAATCCTACAGTGCTACCAAAGTGCAGCTAAATAGACCAAATTCCTGAACTTACTTGTTACAGTTGAACCTCACAGTCTTAGGCGACGATACAATAGGCAAGTCAGTTAAACTCCTCTCCAACCGCGGATTACCGAGCTGGTTCTTGGTCCTCGACTCCCTGGGACCTATAGACGAGTAGTTCCGAGTGATGGTGATGCCCTTCTCCCCAACGGTTACCATGTACCCCCTGAAGCTCCCACGGGATGCGACGGAGGTATTGTGGGGTGCGGTTGAGCGCCCGAGGGACGTGGCGGAGCTGCCACTGCGGCGCTGCTGGTGGTTGTTGTGGTATCTCTTGCTCATTGTTGTAACCATGTTGTAGGGTGGTGTTGGTGAGGGAATTGATGTCAAGCTAAAGTTTTAGGGCTAGTCGAAAGGCAGCTTGGTGATCTCGGGTCCTTCAATCAAGGCATCATCAATGACTATTAAAAAAAAAAAGCATTTTCACAAATTACAGACATTACAATTCTGGGGGATTTTGAGATGTTTTATGTTCAAATCAGAAAGAGAATCGGAATACAGTAAATTCTGCCCAAGTCGATATGTTGAATCCTGCCCAAGCCTATATGTTGTAGGTAGATTCATATAAATCCTACATGCTATCTGCATCTCCTATTCGAACAGATTTTTGTGGTCCAAAGACATTTGATTTAGGCAGTTTTCTTGTGTCATATTTGTTTCCTGGTTTTCAAATTCTACCATTTCAGTACAAAAATTTATCTCATAGACACCCCTGTATTCCTAAGAAATTTCCCATCACACTTATGCTTTTTATTAGACTACTTTTTATATTCTGTCGGTTACTGGTAGTTTATCTTTTCTCAATTCTAGTAGGAGAATTCTCCCTCATGATTTGAATAGAATACTTACAAGAGTGTATAAATAATGGTTTAATGCTTTTTGATTCCCCCCCCCCCCCAAAAAAAAAACAGAAACAGACAACCAGAAACATAATTGAATAATTTTTGGGGTCATAGACTAAGAGGAACAAAACCATTTGAAAGCTCAAGAGATTTTTGGTTGATGGGTGATATTTACCCTGCCTCCAAATGCTTTTCCTCCTCTCTTTTATTCACCAGGTTTCTCATTGAATTCAGAAACCAAGGTAATGCCAAAAATAAACAGTTTGTTATGCAATTTTCAGTAATTTTTCAGAAGCCAGTGCTGTGTCAATGAATTAAAACTTTATAACTGCAGCGTTTGCTAGTATTTGAAAGGTTTCCCTCTTGGCTGCTATAATGATTTGCTGTCGTCCGTAGGGTGTACTAATTCAATACAGGATCTGATTCTTGCTTGAGGCTTTTTGACCAAGAGAGTTGGATCCAATGATATTTAGTAATTACAACAGTGAGTGTACATGAAAACTACAGTATAGTTGAGCTCAGCGATACACTGTGCACTGATTCAAAGGAGAACCAACCCCTGGAATTATGGTGCTGTCACTTTATGGAGAAAAACGAGATGAACAAACTGAATATTTCAACAAAATTGGATAATCTGTTGAAAAGATATGAATTTTCAAAGTTTCAAAGATATGATCCCTGATGCTGGCCTGATGCTGACGGGGATCCATTGGGTTTAACATTGATGACATCTACGACGTCTTGTCAGACAACTCCCATTCATTCTGTATGTACCCAATTTCACATTAATTTTTTTCTATTTCTTTTGAAGAAAAGTCAATATGCATCTAATAATGTTGTTGTTTGGCTTGAGTATCACATGTCTTTATCAATTCTGCATGTGTTTTGTTAAAAATCATGTATTGAATGGCCTTCTTCTAAATTTTATAAGTTCCATCTTGAAAAATGTCATATACAAAGTGAATTGGGAGTTGTTTTCAACACATCACAAATTTTGCAAAAAGTTGTAATTTGAGGATCCCAATCAGCAGACCTCATTGAAATTTAGAAAATTCATAAATTTTAAATGGATTGTCAGATTATGCTCAAATTCTTACAACTGGTTTGTTCTTCTCATTTTTTTTCATTCCCTGAAACCATAACAATTCTAGAGATATGGTTTCCCCTGTAAAATCCAACTTTTTGTTCTTTAGGTTCAACTCCCAGTTCAAATCTTTTCCAGTTTGATGGATTGATAGACTTTTGCAATTCAAAGAATTCTTCTTTTTATTCAGAAATGGGGATGAATGACAACATCTAGTGGGACTCGCACTTAGCAATCATCTGGTGCCATTGGCCACAAAATAGTCATTGGGCACCATTCTATTTCTATATTACTTACATAATCTATGTTTGGCTGTCCAATAGGCCACTTGAAGAACAAAAAAACTTAAAAAAGAGAGCCCTGGGAGGCCACTGAATATATATACCAGTGGTTCCTGCATAAAAATTGGCTTTGAGTATATTAAAGGTTTACATATATGAAGAAATAATCAATATATACTGAAATTTATCTCATCACGTACAGTATAAAATTCAAATAGTACTCACCCAAGTTCAAGAACTACACAGAAGACAGTATCTGCAAAGGCACCATGAGGGAATAGGTAATGCAAAGCGTAAAGCCGTTCTCCACCAACTGATCTCAAACTCAAATCTTGCCTCTCCAAAAATAGGAGCAAACAGATAGCTAATTGACAAATCAACAAAAGGGGAAGTTTCTAATCGGTCCGTGAGCAGCTCTCTTGTATGCAACCAAACAACAACCAGTTAAGCTGAAAGGCCCCTATTCAAACATTGATGAATGGTTTCAAAGACAACTTGTGGTTACAGTGGATAGGTTGGATGTCCCCATGAATGGACATTACTATGCATGAGCGACAGGTATTGTAGGAGGTGAAAGGGGGCATAAAACGGATCTTGGAGGGGGCTATTGTCCCCCTGAGTTGGTTGAAAGACAAGTGGCAAGCTGGTGTTCTTGGGTTGTATGGGATGTATTGATTGCAAAGCACAGATGTCAATTGGTGGAACAAAAGGTGTCAATAACCCAAGGACATGTGCATGAGACCGCACTTGACTAAACTAACTTCTCAGAGAGGGCAGTCAGGTTCCCTCACTTGCCCTCTAACTCATTCCTAATAACTCAGAATAATTATATCCTCCTTTGAGCATCTCATCCACTAGACTATAAGTCAGGGCTGCCATACAGTATGTGAAAACATGAACACATGTACACACTCTACATGTACACAAAGGACTCAAGGGTTTTAAAGATTGTTAAACCATCACTGACCAGCTTCTTTATTTTCAGATACCCATTCACACTCAAAGCCACCCCCCCCCCCCCCCACAACTCTCACAACCTCCAATGCCGATCCTACTACCAAAGATATTTGGTAGTAAAGGACCTCTTAGAGCATTTGGCACAAAAAAAAACCCAGACTTGATTGATGTCCTCCAATGAAAAAAAGAAAGAATTATAACAAAATAAATTGAAAATTTGAAAGATTGTTGTCACTCCTGAACTTCCTTCGAGATTCTTTTATCTTATTCTTCCTATCCTCCTTGGTCCTCCCCCTCTTACTCCACTTTCTCCTCCTTCTTCTCCATCACCTCCTTCTTCTTTTCGACAATTTGAGTCGATAAGCTGCATTTAAATAGTGTTTAGGGAGGTCATCTAGGCACAACAGATGCCGAATTATAACTTTAGGCCAATGACTTGAGGGACTATAATATCTAGGAGCATCTAGATAGCAATTTTCAAAACATATCTTGATAACAATTTTTTTATTATGAAAAACTGTTTTTAATCATTGTACAATAAGAAATAGTAAATATGAATGCACTGAAAATCAATATTTTTCAGTTAAAAAATCAACAAAAAAACACAAGAAAAACAAACAAGAAATCAAACAAATATAACATTAGGAAAAATAAATAACTTCTGAACTGATTGCATGCGTTCTTTTTACCCAGCCCTGTGTTTGTTGATGCTCAAAGAAAAAATGTTTTTTTAATCATTGTACAATTTATTATAAGAAATAGTGAATATGAATGCACTGAAAATCATTAGTTTTCAGTCCAAAAATCAACAACAAGATAAAACCCCAGAAATCAAACAAATATAATATTAGGAAAAATAAATAACTTGGGAAATTTCAAGTAAAATACAAAACAAACAATTTCTCGAAGAGAAACACATTTCTGAACTGATTGCATGCATTCTTTTTACCCAGCCTGTGTTCGTCGATGTTCAAAGAAACTCGTCCATGTCAGGTCAGGCTCTACGATATCTGGCTGGCTACCAAATCCAAGTTTCTCTTCAATGTCAAGAAAGAGAATAGAAATGAATTGTAAGCACCAGTACCTTCCTTCCAACTTTTCCAAATTAAGAATATTCGGTGTAACGTTAGACCTTGCCTAAGGAATACTAGATTCATAAAATCTGATTTTACATGCAAAAAGAGAGGAAAAAACTTTAGTCTTGCTCACAATTTTAGAAAATAAAACACATGATCTTTTTGTTAAATAGACCTAGGCTACATGTAGGACCTACTAACGCTAAATCTATGATGTAGGTATGCGTATCACTTTTAAAAGTTTTATCAGGCATGGCCTGGCCCTAGTCTAGATATGGAGACCTTATATGGAGGCTTAATTTGTAGGCTAAATAGGCCTAAATAGATCTAGCCTAGGCCTAAGCCTTGACAATAATGTCATATTGTACCACTACACGCAGTCACAATTAGTAAAAGAAAATCATTCATTCTCCTCAGGCTGAGTGCAGAGTCCTGGCACCAAAATTTCGATGAATTGAGAATGAGATACATCAACATTCCGAGTTTAACATTAAGAAATAAGAATGGATGAGGGGTGCTTGAAATAAATTTGGAATTATTGTTTTGGTGCTCTTTCAGTTTGAACAGACCTAGCTAAATTAGGCTGGGCCTAACTAGGCCCTTAACTGCTTAACTAACTTAGTGTTTTTAATACTAGTCAGATACTAAGTTACTCTTATTCTTAAGTTCAACCATTTATTTATTACAGTGCCAGTGGAAACTCGATTTAACGAGGTGCTGCTACTTTGTGCTAGTGCTAAGCCTAAGCCTTGGGTAGTTGGGACCATCAAAAATATACTATAGCAGCAATCTCTTTATAGCAGAGTTGAAAAACAATAAGTTATACTTATAAAGTACTAGGACCAGATTTTTAACCTCTTTAGTTATAGCAGATATTTCGTGCAGATCTAGCGAGTTTCCACAATGATTGACATTGACATTGTCAGTAGGCCTAGGCTAGGCCTAAAGTAAAGGCTATTGCACCTCACTCAAATGTTTATCTAAGTAATATAAGAAGTTTTATACTATTACTAGACTGGTTTGGGGCAACTTACTACTTGGATATAGATGTGACTGTGTCTTCTGTTGATTGAAATGGAGTCTTTTTCGACGTTGAGCGGCAAGGATAAGATGTGAGGCAGATGAAGCAACACCGAAAGTGCTTCGATTGTTGCATGGCCAGTGGCGAGGATGCCCAGCCACCGACATCGGACCCGGTCCCCATCTGTTCCCCGGAACTCCCGGGCTGTTTTCCGCCAGGGGATGGACGGTGAGTGTGACCACGCTCGGAGTTGCAACGGAGGATTCCCAAGTTGACTGTTCTGATTGTTGCGAATCCTTTGATGAACTAACATTAGATGATGACCACCAGTCTCCTTGCATGTTGATTCACTTTAATATTTACAATTTATTTGAAATTTATGAACAATTTTAGAAGCATTTGTGCAGACGACGTGATATCAATTCAAGCGAAGCGGGTCTTTTTTTAATAATTTTCTCCTCTTTTTTTTAATTTATCAAGTACGCCCCCTATTGGCTAAAACATTACATTTCGTTACGGCTTTTTTTCTTTGGGGGGGGGGGGGTTACAAAACGTTACTCCTTCACCTCCACGTCCTCCTATTCCTCTTGTTGTATCCTCCTAGTTCTCAGCCTCATCTTCATGCAGCCATAGGGAAACATGCTCCCTGTCAGGTAAATCCTCTTCTTCAACTCTTGCTCTTGCCTCTTCTGTTCCTCCTCCTATTCCTCCAACCCCACCCCTCTAGTTATTCTATCCTTTCAGTGCAGAGAAGCTCTGCATGGGCCCTTAAATTGATCCTCCTCCGCGCCCCACTCCTTCCCTTGTCCTCCTCTTTTTGTTTTATCCTTGATCCTACTCATCAATCCTCCTCCTCCTTCCCCCTCTCCTTCTCATCCTGCTCTTCATTCTCCTCATCCTCATCTTCCCCTTCTTCCTTCTCCTCTTCCTCGACATCATCTTTATTCTCCTCCTCCTCCTCTTCTTCTTCCATCCCCTCTTCCTCATCCTCCCCTTCATCCTTCCCCTTTTCCCCATCCTCCTCTTCATTCTCCGCATCCTCATCATCCTCTTCTTCCTTCTTCTCTTCCTCATCCTCCTCTTCATTCTCCTCCTCCTCCTCTTCTTCCTTCTCCTCTTCCTCCTCCTCCTCTTCATCCTTCCCCTCTTCCTCATCATCCTCTTCATTCTCCTCCCCCTCTTCTTCCTCCTCCATCCTCCATCCTCCTCTTTATTCTCCTCATCACCTTCCTCCTCCTCTTCTTAATTCTCCTCCTCCTCCTCCTCATCCTACGCCAGATCTCCCGATTTTAACTTCTTGCCTCTGCATTTCCTCCTACTCGTTTTGCAGACCGATCGAGGCGCGCATCCAGGACCATGAATGGGGAAGGGTACGTGAGGGTGGGGTTGAATCGCGTTTGAATCCTAACCCCCCCCCCCCCCCTAAAAAAAAAAAAAAAAAAAAATATGACAAGCGGCAAAATAAATGGATAAATGCAATCTTAAAATAATCCTCTCACAGCCCCTGTAAAATGTTTTTCCTTTTTTCCTCGCCCTTCTTCTTCTTCTTCGTCTTCTTCTTCATGTTCTTTTTTTTCTTTTTCTAAGTTCGTGTTAGTAAGCAGATTAATTTGTGAATAAGATAATGAGTAGTAGTTAACCACTCCTCAATTTTAGGGCATGTACTAAGAGAGAGATACCAATAATTGAATATTAATCGTATCATTGATTTCGCCCAATGGGTTATCTTCTGAGCCTCGTCATATATCGCTATTGATGCAATATTCTTATGATAGCAGTACTTTGTTTAAGTGTCTCTGCTGTCTTTTTGTTTTGTTTTGTTCCATTTCGCCATATTCTATGTTGCTCAGTTTTATATGGTGTTATTATGTGTGTGTTTTATAATATGCACTTACATGACTTATGCAATGCAATGTTTTTATACCGGTCGGCCCCCATAAGGTCATTCCTTTTTGGCTGCTACCGTCAACCAGTTTATAACTATATCTGCTACATATGTTAATTTGTAAATTTTAGTGTTTTTTATGCTGTTTGTGAAATACATGGATGGACTGAACTGCACTGAAATTCCTTTCGTACAAAATTTGCCATAAACTTGCGTATAATGATTTTGTACATTTTATTTTACGAGCTCCTCAAAGAAACGAAAAAGCTCATTTCTTTCCATTTTTAACTAGTATTTTTAATAGTTATTGATAGTTTGTTGTAAACTCAGGGTTCTAAATTTTTTTAAAGAACTTATTAAAAACAGTAAAAAGGAAGAAAATGACAAAGAAAGAAAGGCAGTACCATAGAGGTATTTGGGCAGCACAGCAAACACAACGAGCTTATTTTCGTAGAGGGAGACAGACAACAATTACAACATTTTCGGAAATTCCCATCACAATGACGTCATTCATACCGCAGTAGACGAACTTGAACAAAGATTCCGAAGAATTGAGCCTAAAATTGGATTTTCTTGAAAGGATTCAAGCATTTTTTTCACCCCAGGTCAGAAGTTGAGACAAATATCCGTCAACATGTACTGCTTACAGTGGCTGTTACCGGTACTTTTGATGCCAATTCCCAAACCAAATGTAATCGCTCCTTTACTACATCACCACACGATGTTTATTGTGTTTTATTTGACTGGTTTCTTTCTGGAGCGCAAGCCCTGTACGATTTGCAGCGCCGTTTTTGTGATCGCCATATCTCTGATTTGCTACAGTTGCTATGGAAACTGTGTGTTCTTCTGTGGAACCTGTGAAAGCACATCCTGTAATGGAACGTGATGAAGTGCAATTTTGTTCTTGGAATTGGGATTTGAGACCTGACGATGATATTGACAATCAACATTTCGAACATGCAATGCGGAATGCCATTCTGCCAATGCAATGCAGCCATGCACTTGCAACCTTGTGCAGGACATGTCAAATTTTTGTGTCAAATTTTTGTAAACATCACACTCAGTCAGACTCCGTTCGATTGATCATTGGGAAATCCCAATTTTAGAAATAGGTTGGTACTAAGTGGGGTCTACGAATATCAAATAAACTGGCCGCTCATATGCCAATCTTTTGTATCTGGATAAAGATTTGTACATGTACTAAGGGCCTAGGCCTGTTTGAAAGTCTGCTGAAGTGAATGAATGCTGAGTGATATGATCGTGATGTCATCAAATATTTGAACTTTTCAACACTGTCTGATGCAGCTCAACAATCAACTAAAGTCAAGGAACTTTCATTTCAAGTATCAGTATCGGCTTAAGGATGTTACGCTCTCGTCACCCATTACCACGCAGTCGAAATCTGCTGTGTGATCGTTGTACATCATCAGATGGATGTGAGCTGAGCAGAGCTGGTGCTGGATGATGCCTGGATATCCAGTCTTTACTTCTTCTTCTTCTTCTTCTTCTGCTTCTTCTTCCTCCGCTTGGGTTGGAGCTGAGTGAGATCAGCAGTGTCACAGGAAAGTGTCTCTCTAATTAATGGACTAATTTTGATGTGTAATTATATGTAATGCCTTATGGTGATTCCTTCTTGGCCGATGTCTCTGTTTTTATATTTTTGTAATCATGTCTTTCAAAATCAAGATTTGCTCTAGTGAATGAGAGATTTGCGCACGTCTGCGCACCTAAACTTTCAACTTAGAAAAAAGCATGAAGTCAATAAATATCCTATTCAATATTTATCTGATATTATCATAAATATCCTAAAGATTATATGTGATAAATGTCTCAGCAAAATCTGACCAGGAACAATGTCATTTTAGATGAAATATACACCCCTCTCATTTTTGCAGAACTCAAAATATTTGGGACCCTTCTCTGCATCCCATTCACTTTACACACAGTTGGTGATTTTCAAGAAAAAGTCTGATTTCACTGAGCGCACGACTTACATCGAATAAGTCTATGAGGTGCAGACGAGCAGCCCGACGCAGAGGAGGATGCCTTTGCCATACTTTAAAAAAAAGTTTGATTCTTCATATGAGCGGTCGGATCCAATCTTTTAAGGGTCAATAATAACATTTGAATTTAGAATGCATGCCCCCTTCCTCGTTGTTCCGCTGATACAGGTGTATAGTTCTATTGTATGCATCTTTTGTATGCATCTTATGTGTATTTAAGAGAAATGATCTGAGAAGAAACTAGAATCGTCATATTATCTTACAGTCTTAGCAAGCATCATTTTGAGACTTTATTTTAACTGATTAAACATTGTGTCAAATACATGCATGTTTACAATATCTACTTAACATTGTTATTCAGTGCCTTAAATATTATAATTAGGACAAGTATGTTGTAAGGGTGCATGTACTGCACCGTCAATTGAAGTGGAGGAATTAAAAAGATGATACATGGAGTCATGTTGAAGTCATTTCTAAACAAATTTGCATATTACATGTAGATTTAACGTGCACCGAATGATGGTGCTGGTGCCGGAGGAGGGATATTTTTTTTTTTTTTT
>BQKZ01004764.1:32705-48441 GCA_036244855.1 Temnopleurus reevesii | reverse complement strand
TAGGCATGCTTGTGCACACGAATGGCGGTCCATTTCTGCATTTAATGATAAACGTTTTGGCTGAGTTGGGAGAAGAGTCACCAGTTGTTTATTGATTCATGTGTATACCTCAACGAACAACTCTTTGAAACATAACTGGTGTGTGTGGTTCTGACGTTACACGTGTTTGAAAAATAATCGTCATGGCAACAATAATCTTCATAGAGTCTACGTAGAACAGCTAAGAATCTGTTAATCCATATTTTTTTTGTGGAAATATGACAGTGCATTGGTCATTTCTATTTGCTCGTCATTTTGATAGTCGTAATATTAAGTTGAATAATCACCACTTCAGCTTACCTATTCGAAAGTGAGCTCGAATGACTTGCAGGCCCTCATCATCATTCACTCGAACCTCGCATGAGTATGTAGGTGAGTAATTCGCTTGGAAGGCGTCAAAGTGAAAGACAACCCCACCTTGTGTAATGCTCACTCCTGGACCCAATGCACGCACTTAAAATGAAAAAGGCAGAGGGATATATGTTATAATAACCTTGAAGGTATAGGTGTACTTGTCTTGGTGCATGTTGTGTATGGATGGGTTTACATTTGTATGCAATGAAAAACAACAACTAAAACCCTTGGTCATCAGAGCACATTCCGATGGCAACGCTTAACTTAATCCCAAACTAAGCTATTGTCATTAAGCATGTGACAGTGTTTCACCAAGTCATGAAAGACTTTAATAACGACTTTACGCACGACTGGTTTCAGTTTTGTGCTGAATGATCGAGAATCTTGTGCGTATCCTTACAATCGATAACGTAATGTTAAAATCGTTCGTAACTTTAAGAAAGATATGGTGGAAAATTGTCCGAAAATTTAGCCCGATTTTTTAAAGGACAATATAATTTAACCTGCGTTAAGTTAAACCTTGCATCGGAATACGGGCTGTATGGGTTCAGTTGCTCAACTCTCTAGTATTATAAACCTAAACATGACAAAGGTAAAGAAGAATAAATGATGTAGCGCGAGTGACAGCTAGATCCCCTGATAAAGAATGAGAAAATAGATGGGAATGAATGGGATCAGGCAATCGGCAGTCAAGATCTAAAGCCAGGGTTGATTCCCCCCGCCCCCGATCGAAAAAAAGTCACATATTTTTTTATGGTTAAGGATGTGAATTTGCGGAATAAAGGAGGCAACACATACGATAAAGATTGTATATTACCTGGGACTGGGTTACTCCCTATGAACCATTCAACATCTGCATCATCTCTGTTTGGAGCACACTCAAGATCGACAGCATCACCCTCTGCAACAGTGATCACCTCGGGAGACCTTGCTCTAAAGGCCAGAGGAGACAGATGGCGTCCATGACTTTCATTGAAAAGTCGTTCTACATTCGTTGAATAAGCGACTGTCACATTCTTGGAGCGTAGCCAGTGGAGAAATCGAGAAACCCGAGTATAGAATCCGTATTTGCCTCTTTCCGCACATCCAGCACCCCAACTTACAATGCCAAGCTGATACCATCGGCCATCTTCCAGACGGACCGCCATTGGACCGCCACTGTCACCGCTGCACGAGTCTCTTGCTAGACTGTGGTACCCAGCACAATACATACTGTCAGTAAACACATTATTGTTCTCATAGTCGTGATCAATGCTCCTCTGGCAAGTTTGACGATCAACAAACGGTAGTTCCACCTCCTTGAGAAAACGACTTGCTCGTCCATTGTAAGACTCTTGCCCCCATCCAGTAACACGTCCTGTTCTGCCGGGGTCCTCCATGATATGACGAGCAAGACCACCAGGTGCAAGGCAGATTGGACGAACGAAAGAATTGAATTCGAACAAGGGTGAATCAATACGAAGAAGAGCAATGTCGTTGTCGAGTGTTCGATCGTTAAAGTTTTCGTGCAGAATAATTTCAACAGGCTTTCGCCACAGCTCGGAGATGTCCACTTCTTCTGTATCGTAATCGCCAAACAAAAGGTCGATGTGTTCCTTCCCGATCACGTGTCTGTCGTCGTCTAGCAAACAGAGCGCAGCTGTCAAGATCCAACTCTGATCCAGGATGGTGGCACCACAGGTGAATTGTTCTCTTTGTCGATCCCAGATTCGGACCATGAAAGGGGCTGATCCATATTCTGCTGTATTTCCACCAACTATCCTGCCCGTTCCGTGGTAATCACTGCTGCTAGACCACCCACCGGTGCGGGAGTCAGGGTAACCTGTTTCATGTACGTCTGGTGAACCAGTAATCGTTCCACAAACTGCAAATGATGGGTATAATGAATGTTAACAATGTTATAGGACTCTGTGTTTATTTTTAACATAAACCAATTGGCAAGAGTGCATTTTGGACGGGTCTAAAATGACTAAGATGGAATTAGAAATATCCATTTTGTTTGTATTAACCTAGCTTAATTGATCTGCTAATTGATCGCGAATCTTAGAGTATCTGAGAAAAAATGATTTTCTGGTTGGTAGTACTCATAAAATCAATCTCCAAAGACATTCCAGGGTGATAAATAATTAGAATTCACAATATTGAATCTTTAAAACCAAAGAACGCACACGCATTCTACACATGAAGGCCAATATATAGAAACTCTTTTCAAAAAGCTCTCCTAAGGGGGTGTTGTTCGAAAGTCGCAATTAATAATACTGTGCCAATCATACCCGTCTTATTTAAGCCCAAGTAAAGTTTTGGTAAAAGTGAATATCTTTGTCCCCAAATTTTGTCTTTAAATCTAAATAAAATGAAATATAGTATCATGAACACGCTGCACAATAGATGTGAATTATCAATGAGTTTTTGTGAAGCTACAGTATAATCTAGAATGTGCAAAACATATGTCTCTTGTCGCCCCATGCAGAATAAATCAATATTTTCTTTCTTGATATAGGACACGTTCTGATACACAGAATTCGATGAAAATATCAGAATTTAATTTTTGTGTATACCTTTTTAATATCATTTTGTCAAATCTCGGACATAATATTGCATATATGCCCCCTATAACGAATGAAATATTTACCAAGACAGGGCGCTTAATGCGATTCAAGGGTCAAATTCAGATTTTCAAACAGTATCAGTTCGTTAAAAAACATGCAACGGTCTCAAAATGTGTGTACGATATATTTTTCATGATAAACATCCCGTATAATTCCATTTTTAAATCTTTACCAAAACTGTATTTGGTCTATAAAAGCGCATATATATGCTCGAGTGAAAATGCTCGTTCGAAATTGCAACTAATTTTTGCAGTTGATTTGCGATCAATTGCAACTTTGTGGAAACATCCACTAATTCGATCGTGAACGCGTTTCATTTGGTTTTATCTCGGTAACGAGTGTTCCATATTATGTCGGATGAAGTTATCATCATGGGTTAGATTTATGCAGGTTGTTTTTTGTTTTACTTGAAATACCTTTTTTTTTAATAGTCCTACATTGATGAGAAATCGGACTTAAAATTGGCAAACTTTTGTGTTTCAAAATGGAAATAACATGATTTGTGAAAATTCAGTAATTTTCTATTGTTAAATATAGAGTGAGGATGGGCGTGTAAAACATTTGGATTACTTTTCATGCTCTGTTCATATTTTATTAAGGTTTCATTGTAATTGATATCTTAATATAAAAATTCGATTTTCATGGGCTTGCTTGACAGAACTTGACTCACCTAATTTGACATATTGTAGTGTATTGTCTGAATACAGATTAACAAATTGGAGGTTATAGAAACACGAAAACATGACTTTGAATAGCAAATCTGTACTACAGATTTTTGTTACTGTGTACTTTATCACTTTAGAAAGTTGCGTTCATGGATTAAAATAGCCAACTAATGATATTGATTCCTCTCTTTCATTTCTTTTGTTGCAAGGAAAATTGAATTCTGCTCTGCAAAAACATCATGGCCATGCCAAGAAAATCATGGTTATTCCACACTTCTTGAAAATGTTCTCTTGCCTAGTGAAAATTTTACCTTCCCGTTCGACTGAGCCGATAACATTTTTTAAAAGACCTTTGTATGAGATTGTAGCGACAAGCATAAACGTGATGAATAAGAAGTGCAATACAAAATATTGCACACTTAAAATGTCAATGTATTTGTTGCAATGACGGGGCTCTTTGTGTCCATCGTATATCCATTGTATGGATTGATAAGAATTTACTAATCCGTAAAATCCATTGATTAATGGCAATACAACGACTGAATGAGGTCAAGAACCATACATCTAAATAGGCCACTTTCGTTATGTATTCAAAATTATTTACGTTTGCCCCAAGACGAACTTTGTCTTCAGCCAAGAGAAAAAAATGAGATTTCAATAGTCAGAATGCTACTTGCATACATTAACGTTGCTAGGTTGGACAAATATTTTAGCTTCACCTATCTAGCAACATTTCTGCTTGCTATTCACGTTCCTTCCATCGAAATAGGATTATTTTATATCAGATGGACGAATAGTTTATCATTGTGCGTTTGACGACAAAAAGGCACGCATAAAAATTTGAATACAAATCGTCTATAACTCCATACTCACAGCTATGTCAACTCTTTATCTCGGTTGACATAATTACAGATCATGAATATGTATAGCGGTAGGCAGGTCATTCTGAGGCGTCGTGGCGGGCGCGTGAAATCAAGCTGTTCGGGACAGTCATAGACCTGGGTTAGTTCCTGCCTGTGGGTTCGAAGCCTGGTCACATACCATCTTTCGGATGGAGACGTTAAGATGGCGATCCTCTTTCTCTTTTCTTCTTCTTGCGTAAATATTCAAATTGAATGATACACGCCTCTAAACTACATCCTATCCTTTTTATTAAGTTACTTGATTATTTTGCACCAGAGAGGGCGCATGTCAATAAAGTTCTGATGATGTGTAATTCCGGAAGAAATTGTACGGTATAGTACAACTGACAGTTCAATACATTTTGGGTATTTACCTTCAGAAATATCAATGAGAGGGGGATCTTGTAAATGAAGCCAGGCATCTACCCTGCCTCTGAGTCGTCCTCCATCATCACGAACAATGCAGGTGTATCGCCCTTCATCCGATGTTCTCATTCCCTGAATCAAAAGGTTCCCTGATGAAATCTGTAAATAAAATGCTTTGTTTTAAAATACACAATCATGGAATGATGTAGGCAGCACTACACACACTGCCTAAACTACTATCACATTCAACCTAAGCCTCTAATTCTTTCGAAACCTGTCAATAATGTAGCAAAATCTTAAATAAATTGACGTTATTTTTATACTGTGATTTTGTAAATTCTGGTATCACAAGTGGTATGTTCCTCGATCTCTCCGCTCGCTCGTTATATCACCCAATGCTATACAAATCAATTTTGCTATCCCCATGCCCTGACTGATAAAACGCCTCTATAACAAAAAATCTTTCATGAATAAATGAATGATAAATGAACTGAGATTTGGACCATGTCTGCTCATTAGCTGGTCATATCCCCCAATGAAATCAAATTGAAACCAATTTGTTTTTAATGCAATGCCATTTTTCTTTATGTTTACTTATCATCAGCCTGATACAAAATATGACTAAAATAAATGATCAAAGCATTGCAACAAATCATCAGTAAGTATATACAAAGAGAGAGAACCCAAACAAAGTAAATGCAAAGCAAAACAACGCAACTTAGAATAAAAACAAAGAAGGAAAATAAAACTACATATTTATACAATGGCGTTTATATTTGATGAATATTTTGTTAAATGGCCGAAATTGCTATTTCATTTTACGCCAACCATTAGACAATTGTAGCGTTGAAGATACATCTTGTTTTTCTTAATTCATTTTTGATCGGTCGTATTTGCGTGATAAAATCAGCAAATATGAAATCGCATACCATTCAACGTGAATAAACTAACTTGTTTATGTTTTCAAAGGTTGATCTAAAGGGGCAACCGAATATCATCTAAATTTAATGACTATGATTGTACGCTACAGTAGATTAAATGTCAATGAAGTTGGAGGTAAAAACCTATACCGAGCTTTCGAGCCTATACCGAGCTTTCGACTATAAGTCATTTATTTGTGCTAATCTAAGCATCAGGTGTCCACGTTTAAACTGTAAACCTTATTAACTGACCAGAGTAGAGTCTTGAACTGGTTGCCCGTCCTTCTCCCACAGAACGCTCCAGGTTGATTCTCTTGGTGAACATTGGAAAAGATGATCTTCATTTAATCCTATGGAGGCATCTACTGGGAATGTGCTGAAGTGCATTTGTTGGTTCAATGCTGCAAAATAGAAACAAAGATAGTTATGCATGATCTATCTATTCATACGCAAAGCTGTTTTAAAAGAGTTTAAGCCTCTCTTACAACCGGACGTGCGTGCGGTCTGCGTGTGGTCTGCTTCCAAAAAATGGGTCAAGTGGTGAATTGCACGTGCGTGGGAAGTACGTCTTTTGGTGGTTGCAGACACGTCGCAGAGCACGCAGCCCGAAAACTGGTCGACAAGTTTTTTGCTGCGTCCACTCTGCGCCAAATAGGACGCAGGGAGCACGCTCAGAGGTTGCACGATTAAAGTACTGAGTAAGTGCGTTAGGCGTGCGTGTAACGCAGGCGAATGAAAAAAACTTCTGCGTTGAAGCGTACTTTACAAGCAAGTGCATCGTACTTTGTACTCTCTTCCAATGTACGCGTTAACAATTTGGGGTATGAGAACACTACATTCGTGTGTACGACTTACTTCCACAGTGCGTGGTGAGTACTTCTACTGTACCTCTGAAGTACGTCACACGTAGACGACGAACGTGATCAGCACCTCAGAAGTGTGTGTTGGGAAATGCGCTTCCTCCGCTTGCATTAATGTAAATGGCGACGATGCATACTTCAGCAGTCACATTGGATGAAAAGAATATTCCACCCAATAATACTATTTTTAATAGAAGCAAAAGAGTCACGTGGAGAAAACAATTTGAGGAAAATAGAATAACTAATATGCAGGTAGAAATAAAGTGAAAATATGGGGACAAGAATATAATACACCAAATTGCCAAATTGAATGATGTCATCAAAGAATTATGCGCTCTTCATTTTGTTCATATTCAGAAAATTGAATCGTTATTTCATCGAATGCATTTTTCAGAACCTAAACCGACTTTATATTCGTAAATGTTATGCTCACCCTCTTGTTATATCTAATTAAATAAATATATTAAGTTTGGCAATATCTTATACTTCTTGTTACTCAATTATCTTAGAAAATGATGAAAAGTATATTTCAAATAGAGATAGTTAAATTTCCTGGGGAAATACCAATGTGATGGTAAAAGGTAATGTTGTATACTTTTAATGTAAATAAATTGCTAGCTGTTCACTTGAGGCATCAAATTAGCATATATCTAATGTTTTTCATCTGATCAAAACTTCCAGACTTTCTTGTTGGTTTTATTTGTTTTATCTACATGTATTATTCTATTTACGTATTTATTTTTGTATACAGGTCCCAAACAAAAGATCAGCAAATGTTCTGTTTGGCGGTATAGTCCTGATAATACAATAAATGACACAGAAAGCATTATTTTTTCTGGGCCAAACAAATACAGCTTGGAATAAAAGCAAAACAATAAGACAAACAGATAAAAAATAGTTTGAAGCAAAACGGACGACAAATAAGGAAGTTATGAATATCTTAATGATGTAACTCAACAATTATTTTTAGATGCAAATTGACAAATTTTAGTCACGTGATGCGCTTCTCCGCAGATAGTTTATTATATCTCATTATTGTAAAACCCTGTATTTCGACCCCTTCACCGAAAGAAGGACTTCTTTTTTATTCCATAAATACATGGGTGCAGATGCATGTAATGATTCAACGTTTTGGATGTATTAACAATTATGCATTTGTGGGTTAAAGCGGATGCTAAGAAGCCAAATATGTTACGAGAACAGCATAACTTAGGTCATAACACGTGACTAAAATTTGCCAATTCGCATGGAAATCACTGTTCAGTTATATTATTGAAGTATGTTTAATTCAAACTTTTTCAAATGTTTTTCTGGTTTGTATACTTTTTAATACAAGCTATATAGATTGTTCTTGCCTAGGCTCATTCATGTTTTCCGATTTTCCTCACACTCTTTTCGTCAGATTATTACTATAATTTGTATTTTTATTATTATTATCTTCATTATTTTACGACTGTTAAAACTGTTATTTTTAGGTTGGCTCGTTTTCAAATTGCGATAATCTGTCCAATTTGACGCACGATCGTCTTGCGTAACACTTACATGGTGAGTACTTCTCACTTACTTTGTAAGTACGATTTTTGACAAGCGCACTCCTCACTTGCAACTCACGTACGATTGTCCCACTTATTGAGTGCACTAGAAGTAGAGCTCGTGCGTGCAACTTACTTTTTCCTACTTCCAAAAAGGCGCACAGACCACGTGCGGGACGCACTCTACTTATTAAGTACTTCCTACTTACTTCTGCTCGAATTTGGAATTCATGCTGCGTCCACTCCGCGCTTTCCAGAAATTGCGAAGGCGCACGTCCGGTTGTAAGAGAGGCTTTAATCTGTTTGTTACCAACGACGTGTTTCTGGCTAGGACTGGGATTCGGGTCAGACTGCGCATAGTATTTACGCCGTAACATCAATAGTTGATGATTTGATACCCAGAACATATTTTTAGATAATTTTGCCAAGGGATATGGAATTTTTTCTTGATAGTAAGTATGGATATCCCTTCCAAATTAAGGACAGAACACGACCATGGTAGTCGAAGCGTAAAACAAATTATTGATACATTAATCGTTGAATATATTTCAGCAGTTAATGGCATTTTACCACCAATTGTATTCGCACGTAGACTCGAATCCACTATAGGTGACTAACATTTTGAAGTCGCTAAAATGATTTGTTTTTAGTCCAATCAACATCCGTTTTACGGTTAATTTGTACAGTTGACACCATCTGTTCTTTTCCTATCCGTATTCTTTCTCACCTCTCTGTATCTCCTTAACATGTTCACTTAGCACTCCTTCGGGTGGAAAGGAACAATTCTACTGGACCGAATCCTCCCCTGTATTCTACGTGAGGTTGCCGTGGAAATATCTCTCCCACTCTATATTCTACTTGTCTAAGTAATGGACACTGTCCTTTATCAATCAATTCCTGTTACTGTTTTATGTTTCCAACAGAAAACTCATATTGCTCGGATTGTACACATCGAGCTACAGTTGGAAAGAATGGTTGCTTAACACGTTATCCTTACAAAACTATTGAAGCAAAGATTTGCTCGATTACCAATCTCTGCGAAAGAAAACGACAGAACTTGTTGATTTTTTCTTCATTACAAACTTGACATCGATGCCATTTTGTGAGACCTGGCTCAAGACTAGCGAAGACATACCAATGCCAAACGAAGTGGAGGCCTTGCTCTATTGTTCAAGTNTAAACAATTTTCCCCGAGCCTGGATTGTCAAGCCATATGTTAGGCCTCCGCGTAAATAAACATGATAAAGGCGGGCAAATGTACTCCCCCTCCCCTCTCATCCCCAATACGGGCGATCACATAATGGAAATGGAAGGGGGTCATTGATTCATCGAAATACCCCCTATCCAAAACCCGGTAAGCATCATGCATGTCCGGACTACACTCGTGCGCCAGATAGGGCCGAAACAAAAAAAATCCTCAGGATTTACCCAGCCAGAGAAATATCCAAACACAGATCAATTCTATCATACAATTAATATATGAGAACTGTAACATTACACTCTAATGACGACAAGTATTCTTACAATCATTCTTCTAGATTCAGAAACTTTTTGATTATTTATTGTGTGTTCGCGTTTTACTCCTTCAGGAGCAGCTAGCAGACGAATCCTTCCGCGCTGCGCATGCGCAATACTTCCGATCGCGTCTTGAGTCGAGTTTTCCTTAGATGCAAAACATTTTCCAAAAGCAGCCATACTCCCTGGGATTTATAAAGGATTTCCTCCAGAAATCAAACCCCAAATATGTATTTTCATAGTATTAAATTTAGTTTGGTACATGTTTTATGCACTCTCACGGAAGTGAAAAGGGAGTTTTATTCACTTTAAAATATATTGTTTTTACGTGTAAACCTATGGGATTTTCCAATTTTTAAATGGTCAAAAAGTACACATACTCCGTGGGATTTTTGAGGGCTTTATAAAAATGTTAAATCCTATAATATGATGCTTCATAGTTTGAAATTTGATGAAAACTGCTTTACATGAACAGAACATTATTTTTAAAGGAATTTCAAGCATTTTTGTGTTGTGGTTTTTACGTGTAACCCTATGGGAAACAAAACGTTTTAGGTCAAAAGCAGGCATACTCCCTGGGATTTATTAGACATTTCTAAAACCCATCTATTCATAAATATGCCTTTTTATAGTCTGAAATTTAACATGAGTCTTCATTTTTCTGACTTTGATAAATAAAAAGTTGAATTATTATCAATCAATTAAACGTTGTTTTCACGTGCAAACCAATGGGACTACTACTTTTTTTACCCGCTGAAAAGTACACATACTCCCTGGGATTTATAAGCAACATATAGTGTTGTAAACACCTATGCAGTTGCTTTTCATTTATTGAAATTTCATTTAAGTTTCATATTTCAAAATTTCCGATTCTTTTTCATGATGTAATATTGATTTGAAAATAGTCATTTTTGCGTGCAAACCTATGAGAGAAAAAATGTCAAAAGTACAGACCTCCGTGGGATTTTTCAGGCAATGAAATGAAATGTTCAGCATTGGACATGTTTTCCTAATTATCAATCCTTGGATTCGACCAAAAACTCGCGCAAGGAAAACAGAAATAAGGCGGATATTTCCCAAAAAAGGTGGTATGTTTTTACGTGTAAGTCTATGGAGAACGAAACTATTTTTCCGTCCGTCGATTCGCTCAGACGGAGCTTACCCCCCTGGGGCCAGCTAAGTAATCCATCTTGGTATTAAAATATATTTGGTATAGCTAATGAGAAGACTAATAAAAGATTAAGATACGAACTCCGTCCAAATAAAGCAGAATTTTGTGACAGCACGCTTAATTGTTTCTTATTAAGTGGCCGAAGATGTCTTTGGAATGCGTGTCCAATATTTGCCAAGGAATTGCAATTGCCACGCGGATACTGGTTAAATATTCTGGCAACTCATAAAGTAATTAGTATGCATCAAAATACCTAAATTTTAAAGCGTTTATTTTCAATTTATCGGATGTTACTTCATATTTGGTGTGTACTTTAACATGGGAGAAAATAAGTTAAGGGCCATATGTAGTGCAAAAGGTATATTATCTCATTTTATTCTTAAACTTCTAGAACTTGCCAGATTTTAGGGGACACATGCCCCATCCTGTGCCTCCCTCCCTCTCCCTATATCAGGCCCTGCACGCTGAGGAGACTGGATGTCCAAAACCCAATTTTCAAAATCTTCCACTCAAAAGTCAGAAGGCGTGGGGAATGTGTTTTTTTTATATCGCTCGAATTCTGCACTTTCTACCCTAAAAACTGCACATTAAACATTACGGCTGAGAAACCCAATGGTCCGATATTTTAAAAAAAAGGATGATAATCGAATAATCTTAGATGCATTTGGGTCCATTTCTCTGAGTCTCTTTCTGTAAAACTTAAATTGTGAAATCTTTTCTCTCCCCGTCCCATTTCTCCTCTTTCGTTTTTTTTTCTTCCAGACAAATGGGGGCATGGGCCCCTCCCCCTGTAAGTAGCGAGGTTACGCATCGTCAACGCGAACGGCAAAATCGCTGATCAATATTATTTTCGACCCGACTAGGTCGACTTCGCTGATTGCCAGTGACAACAGCGGCGAAGAGCAGAATTCTACAACGGTTTTGGTCAATCCCGCGTCCGTCTTAGATGCAGGAACGTATGCAATCAGATCACGTGCCTATTATGCAAATCTTTGGATTTCGGCGTGAAAGCTCGATTCCTGACGTCACACTCAATTTGCATACTGCCGTTGAGCGAGTAGCATAACAGAAGTTAAGAGCAACGGAGGAAATAAGGACGGAATAGCAAGAACGCAGGAATCTGACGAATTCTCCTGTCTTTGAGCCGCTCCGTTGTCGAGCGTAACCCCCATGTTATCCCACTGTGTGCATCTCATATTCTAAAACACTTTGAAAATGTAATGCATGAAATCACACGCAAGCTAAAGCCAACGGCACACGCTAAAATGATTTGTTTTTAGTCCAATCAACATCCATTTTACGGTTAATTTTTACAGTTGACACCATCTGTTCTTTTCCTATCCGTATTCTTTCTCACCTCTCTGTATCTCCTTAACATGTTCACTTCACTCCTTCGGGTGGAAAGGAACAATTCTACTGGACCGAATCCTCCCCTGTATTCTACGTGAGGTTGCCGTGGAAATATCTCTCCCACTCTATATTCTATTCCATACTTGTCTAAGTAATGGACACTGTCCTTTATCAGTCAATTCCTGTAAAACAGTGAAAATTGTTACTGTTTTATGTTTCCAACAGAAAACTCATATTGCTCGGATTGTACACATCGAGCTACAGTTGGAAAGAATGGTTGCTTAACACGTTATCCTTACAAAACTATTGAAGCAAAGATTTGCTCGATTACCAATCTCTGCGAAAGAAAACGACAGAACTTGTTGATTTTTTCTTCATTACAAACTTGACATCGATGCCATTTTGTGAGACCTGGCTCAAGACTAGCGAAGACATACCAATGCCAAACGAAGTGGAGGCCTTGCTCTATTGTTCAAGTCTACTCTGAACTTGCTATTTTCTAAATCTAATTTGAATCCACCATGATTTCATGCCTCCTCGGTTGAAATCTTGAGCACTCGTTTTAGTATACAACTACCCAGATCAACAGGTTCTTTTTTATATGATTTTTTATTTTTTATTTTGACAGGTGATTTGAACATTCATAATGACTCGACGTCTGATGGTAATGCCTGTGCCTTCAAAGATATTCTCTCGAGCCACAACCTCCGGCAAAGTGTCAGCAGCCCTACGCATAGGAAAGGTCACCCACTGGACTTACTGATTAGTAGGGAATCAGACCCAACCTTATTTGATAATCTGAATGTCATTGATAGAATAGCTGTTCATGCAGCAATAACCATCAAGCTGCATCTTGAACGCCCAAGGAGTCAGTTGGTGGAAGTGCAAACGAGGAGTGTACGTGTCCACCATCAGTAAAGAAGTTGTGCATAGTGAAATCATGTCCGCCAAGCTCTACAGTACAGAGTTCAAGTAAAGCTCGTTAGCATTACAGACTGAATAATATGACAATGTCATTGGAAGTATCTTCAAACATGCTCCAATGAAGTCAGGTACAGCTGTAATGAGACCCCACTCTCTGTTGTTCAACATCAGCGGTTGCATTGGAGAGCAGACAAGACGTCATCTATATCATGTGGAGAAACTCTGGACTTGAGATTCATCGCCAGATGCAGGGAGTTGAGAGTTTCGCAGAAGTAGTCAATCGACTTAGTCGGTAAGCAAAGTCAGCATACTACAATGAGCTCTGTATTGAGCATTGAAAAGACTCTTTAGTATTGCTGATAAAGCCCTCCACTGCTAGACCAAGGGCCTGTAACATATAAAAGATGCAATTAAACTTACAATAAATATTTATTGTAAGTCAATGGCAAAATGTGTACCAAAGAGATGCCATTAATTGCAAGATTTATTGTATCTTTTTTATGTTACAGGCCCCAAATCTCCTCTCCCCAAGCACAAGTCCAATGAAGAGTTCGCTAAAGAATTCTGTAAGTTGTTTAATTGATACAAAAATATCTCAAAGATTCGTCGAATAGTGTCTGATTGCTGATGTTAACCTGAGTATCATCGAGCAATCTATCGGCTTTTGAAGATGTTACAGAGTATGAGGTGCATATTATCATCATCACCACCAAATGGCCTGTGTAATCACTCCATCAGATTTTGATGAAAATAAACAAAATCTATAATTAAGATAAGGCAGAGTGTAAACATCTTGAAATATAGTTTCTACACTAATAAATCATTATCTTATACATTTCGGCAGGTATAAAATCTTTTATTTTCTTACTTTGGGAAAATAAAGAATACTTTCAAACCTTTACATACAAGATAAATCCCCCTTAAAAACCCTGTAATATAGCCATATATATTTTCAAAATAAAGTTGGGATAGTACAAGGGTAATAGTACATTGGGGGCAGAGGGCCATTTACCTCCTAGTAGCACTTTCAAGGGGTATAAACATTGCAAAATAATTTCAGATAAAAAGCAAAATCAATATCCTTAATTATTATGCGCTCTATACTCAGCAGGTAGATCTGCATGTGAGACGGAGTTTTTAAGCATTAAATAGTTCATTTTGTCTACTATGCTCCCTCGCATGTGTTCCTTTAGGAATGAAATATTTAAAGCAGTTATCACCCCGAGCTTCACAATGGTACTCAATCTTTGACCCCCCCCCCCTCTCTCTCTCTCTCTCTCTCTATGTGGTGACTTAACATTCATGGCGAATGAAAGGTGCTAAATGAATAGTCGAACCGTCTTTTCTCACTGGTCTTACTACCGGTAGCCATTCACAGGAAGCAGTAAAAACTAGAAATTGCGCGCTCGGCGAGTTGCGCAGCCGAGCACTATCCCCCGAACCAACAGCATTGCACTGTTTTGGGTTTTATTACTGTCAACTGCACCAGGTTGGTGGTGTATGTTGTTGTACCACTATTTCTTTACATCATGGTTACCATAGCAACCAGGTTTCCGCCACACACCAAAATCAATAGGCTTCATCCTCTTTCCTTAATACACCTTCATCCCAAACTTGAAAATAATCGGACAAGAATTCGGACCTGTAGAGCGTTCACAAGACTAATATTAACTATTTCTTTACATCATGGTTACCATGGCAACCAGGTCCCCGCCCCACACCAAAATTAATAAGCTTCATCCTCTCTCCATAAGACACCTTCAGACCAAATTTGAAAATAATCAGACAAGAACTCGGACCTGTAGAGCGTCCGCAAGTTAATATTAACTAATTTTATTAGATCATGATTACCATGGCAACCAGGATTCCGCCCCACACCAAAATCTTTCAGGTTCATCCTCTATCCACCAGACACCTTCACACCACATTTGAAAAAAATCAGACAAAAACTCGGGCCTGTAGAGCGTTCACAAGGTAATATTAACTATTTCTATTAAATCATGGTTACCATGGCAACCAGGACTCCGACGCATACCAAAATCAAAAGGCTTCATTCTCTATCCACCAGTCACCTTCACACCAAATTTGAAAAAAAAAATCGGACAATAATTCGGACCTGTAGAGCGTTCACAAGGTAATATTAATTATTTCTATTTAATCATGGTTACCATGGCAACCAGGACTCCGCCCCACACCGATATCAATAGGGTTTATCCTCTATCCACCAGACACCTTCAGACCAAATTTGAAAAAAATCAGACAAAAACTCGGGCCTGTAGAGCGTTCACAAGGTAATATTAATTATTTCTATTAAATCATTGTTACCATGGCAACCACGACGCCGCCCCACACCAAAATCAATAGGGTTCATCCTCTATCCACCAAACACCTTCGCACCCAATTAGAAAATGATCGGACAAGAACTCGGACCTGTAGAGCGTTCACAAGGAAATCTCTGCGGCGTACGCGGCGGCGGCGCGACGAGGCTAAATCCATAGTATCCTCCTAACCACTGTTCGGGGGATACAA
>BQKZ01004764.1:12074-25089 GCA_036244855.1 Temnopleurus reevesii | reverse complement strand
TAGTTTTATGCACATCCTATCAATCATATTGCATAAATCGGGCCGAAAACACCTAATAGTGCGATCACTTTTCAACAGAATTTGCCGGTATCGCTAATTTATTCTCCAATCAGCACTTCCATTGTTCATTGAATCTGCGCCTCCTAGGAATTCAATTCATCCCCCGCTTGTGATGCTTGTACGCGCTATTCATCACGATCGCTTCATTATTTACTTTACATTCTTGACAGATTATCTTGCTCTGTCATTTCTGCACTGAATAAATTACGACGGCTCGTTTCAAGAGTGAAAATAAAATTTACAATTTAAATCACGTTTTAAGGAATTTTATTAGACGGAGTAACATAAATGTTAATTATACCAACTCTTTCACTGTCTGAGCTCATCCTTGTTCAATTTTCAGACACATACGAGCTTTAATTTGTGTGTTCTTGGCGATTTTGTGTATCAATGTAGGGAATATTTTCGTCATATACATAAGTAAACTGTGTAAATCACTGAAGTGAATCAAGACAGCGGCACACAACATGTCGTCATCAAGTTTTTCCTCCCCCGCAAAGTTATTGATACCGGTCGTGTTTGGGAGGGGGTGGACACAACAAGTTTTAACATAAATTTGTGCAATAGCGAAGTTGAATCTAATTTTCAATCATCTGTACTTGTATTCTCTGTCAACTTATTTCTCGATTGAGGCATACTGTAGGCATGTGCGAATTCGGTCAAGCTGAGGTCTTTAATGCTTTACAGCCTGCTCCCACTTAAAAAAAAAACTCTGAAACATAATTTTACTTCTTGAATGTTGTCTATTTTCGAGCTGAATTAGAATGAATGTAATGCGCTAATTCGTGTCAAGTTTTTACGGAATTACCACATGTTTTGTTACGTTTTGTTCACATGGACGTATGTGTAGAGCCTTTTCTTAAGGCGTTGGGCTAAAACGACACGGTAGATGAATAGTTTGGTCAGAAATTATTAATGACAAAGAATATTTAGGCACGATTAGGCCTATGCTAAAAAAAAAACTCAGTTTGAAGCCATGAAACCTCAAAATCATCGAAAATTGATTATTTATGAATAAGAACAAATGCCATCTTTTTTTGGGGGGGGGTGAGGGGGTATTAGTCTAATTTTTGTTGATCTTCTCATCTAGTTTTGGTCCAATAACTTTATACGTTGCCCTATCCAATTTGGGGGGGGGGGATGTTTGAGATTTCAAGGCTTTAAACTCAGCCATTTCCAAATTGCCATTCAAAATTATTGAACGTTAGTATTTCATGCAATTAACATAATGATTTCTAATAATAATTAAAAAAATATTCCTTTTCCATGTCGTTTTAATAATAATAATAATAATTAGATAATTTATATAGCGCAGATACTATATGGATATACTTTACTGCGCTGTGATGTTAGGGTCTGTGGATATTGTTACTAAAATAATGCATAAGTTACAAGATATTATTTGAAAGCTTCAAGAAATAAATGAGTTTTCAACAAGCTTTAAAAACAACTACAGATGGAGATGATCTTATTTCTATTGGCAATTTGTTCCAAAGTTTTGGAGCAGCACAGCTGAAGGCGCAGTCACCAAGTGTCACTTTTGTCTTAAGATGTGGTAATTTTAGAATAAGTTTGTCCTGTCCACTTCGTAAATTGTGGGAATATTTGTTCGACTTAAACGATAATAATTCAGACAAGTAGAAGGGTGCCTGACCGTTCAGTGCCTTGTAGGTGAGCAACAAAATTTTGAATGCAATCCTTTGTCTTACGGGCAACCAATGTAATTCAATAAGCACAGGGGTAATATGAGAAAAACGAGAAGAGTTGGACACAAGTCTTGCACATGCATTTTGAATACGTTGAAGCCGGGCTATCTGGGAATCAGGCAAGCCATACAGCAATGCATTGCAGTAATCTAATCTACTACTTATGAATGCATGGACGAGGGTTTCAGTGTCCTGGTTGCTTAGGTATCTACGAATGTGACGTAAGTTGTGTAACATATAAAATGCAGACTTGCATGTGTTAGAAATATGCTTTTCCATATCTAAACGAGTATCAAGCCAGACTCCAAGGTTTTTTACACAGCTAGATGATTTCACTTCAGAGTTACCAACTTTTATGATACATGAATCAAGCTTTGCCACTTGCCTTGGTGTACCAACAACAAGAAACTCAGTCTTCCCATCATTGAGCATTAACTTGTGTTCGGACAGCCAAGACCGGACATAGCTGATACATGATTCTAGGATAGAAATACTGTCAGTGCGATGTTCCCCATCAGGGCGAAATGATATATACAATTGAGTGTCGTCTGCATAGCAATGACATGAAATATTAGAGAAATGGCTTTGAATTGTGTTGAGAAGATTTGTTGTGTAAAGTGTGAAAAGGAGGGGTCCGAGGCGTGATCCTTGCGGCACTCCATACGGAACATCAAAATTCTTTGATTGGATATTCTCGATCGATATGTGTTGCTGTCTATTTGAAAGATATGATTTAACCCATGTTAGAACCGAATCCTGAATTCCAAAATATGATTGTAGTGAGTTCAGTAAAATTGTATGGTCAATGGTATCGAATGCAGCACTAAGATCCAGTAAAACTAAAAAAGTTACTTTCCTACTGTCCATCGCAAGGAGAAGATCATTCTTTATCTTTACCAAAGCCGTTTCAGTGCTATGAAACTGTCGGTATGCAGACTGCATACATGGTAGCAAAGCATTTTCCTGTACATGTTTGAGGATCTGTTGAGTAGCAGCCCCTTCAACTAACTTAGATATATACTGCAAATTGCTAACAGGTCTCATGTTATCAAAGCTGAGTCCATTTCCAGGCTTTTTAAGAAGTGGTCTCACCAATGAGTTTTTCCAAGAAGGTGGAAAAAGGCCATTAGAGAGAGACAAGTTAATGATCTTAGTTAAGACCGGCAATAGTGACTCAGTACAATGTAACACAAGCTTTGTCGGCATTGGATCCAAAGGACATGATTTCTTACTTAGATTCAAAACTAATTTTTCAACCTCCTTTACAGAAAGTAGTTTGAATTCACTGAAGAATTCACATAATGGCATTGCAAAATCAGTATCATCAGCAGTATAATCTCTGTTGTGTGAAGAGGACTGAATAAGAGAATGAATACGAATTGTCTTTACCCCATCAATCCCTTCAAAGAATGCCCCACAACAAAACATGATAAAAAAAACTTGTGGGGTTAGCTCAAAAACCTAACCTGATTAATAGAGCAATCGTGATTTTTTTATCCAGCGCATTAAATTTAAGCTAAAAAGTACCAGTAATGATGTTGGTTTTTTTTTATTATTAACACATCTCTATACAAGTCTAAACTCGCCGTCAACATTAACAAGACTCGGACTCATGTTCTAGTGGCATTGCCAATATAACCGATACATTTATAATCAAGCGAATTCGCTGAAGACATCCGATTATGATCAGAAAATATTGACTTGTGACTGAGTCACCCGTTATTATCGCAAGTCATGAGTATTCGACATCCTTTATAGGGTAAAGCATGAATACCCGGGTACCTCAATATCAATCCTAAAAATTTGTACTAACAATATCGTTTTTTCCCAAACACAGGGAAATCTCGTGCTGTTGATAGTGATTCAAATCAGACTTACTTATCTCAACCTCTGCCCTTAAACATTCTGTGTCCCCTGAAGATATTACGCAACTAAATGTCCCTTCGTGGGAACGAGTGAAACTAGAAATGATGAGCTGATTGTGTTGGTCGATGAAGATTCCTCTCATAATACCTTCAAACATGAACAAATATAAACGGAGGAATAAAAAGGTAAACCAACTTAGGGACGATATCTTGATTACCAATGATCTACATAATTTAAACACGAGCATGCAAGCTGGTGATTTTTCTAATATAGGACCACATGCAGTGAATCAAAATTGGAAGAGAGTCATGTATACTTTATGCCATTTTCAAATCATTTCTCTGCGGGAAATTCTAGGCATTTTTGGTAGAACTCATCTGCAGAATTCATCTGCAGTTACGGGATATAGTGAACAGAAACTGTGCATCCACGCAAACTAAACAAACGATGGTTACTTGACAAATTAATGATTGAAAAGAATCTGTACCAGTCTCTAGCCGTTGTCCACCTTTAAACCATGATATCCTGAAATCTGGTTGGTTGACTCTGCAGCGAGCAATGAAAACATCTCCTTCGGAAAGTGTTGAATTATCAGGTACTTCAAGGAACGCTAGGTCGGGATTACAATTTGAATCTAAGAAAAAGTTAGATCAATAAAAAGACAGATTAAATTTAATTAAATATGATTTATTTGATAAAAAATACATTCAAAATATCAGAAACAAATTCAAGTTGAATTTACAATATGAGCAAAGATTAATAAAGATTGATAGAGCAGTCGAAAAGAGCAAGGAGTGGTACAAATAATAGATCTTAAATCAGGAAAGATTTACTCTAAACAATACTTAGTGAATAATGCAAATAAACAAGAAAGCGACACAAGATTTGAGTAGTTAAAATATATATAAAATATGATATTCACAAACGAAATAAGGGTTTGAAATTGAAGTTGCACAGAAATTGAATGGCGGTAAAGAATAAAGATTAAAACAAGCATGAGGAAATTCGGAAATGCCTGAATTCTAAATTAAGAATTCAAATGCGTGCATAATAAGGGTGATTAAAATTACCTGTTATAGGATATCAAGAATGTATCTCAAAATATCATATCATATATAGTTGCCCATGCATGACAAATATCATTCTTATTCCGATTTTTCATTCCTACAAGTACTTGTACTTTCTGTGCATCTTCTGTCTATCTGTATATAATCCTACGCATGCATTGGATAAACCTCATGTGCGTAATAATAAATAGAGGAAACGCGTTCTGAATATTTTCAGATTCGGATGATCAAATAAGCTCAGCGTGATCTCACGTCGAGACATCTACAGTGATGGAAAGAATTACGAGGCAGGCAAAGCAGTGATAGCAGACCATACAGAGCAAGATGAACGAGCAGTCAAAGCAGTGATAGCAGACCATACAGAGCAAGATGAACGAGCAGTCAAAGCAGTGATAGCAGACCATACAGAGCAAGATGAACGAGGCAGTCAAAGCAGTGATAGCAGACCATACAGAGCAAGATGAACGAGCAGTCAAAGCAGTGATAGCAGACCATACAGAGCAAGATGAACGAGGCAGGCAAAGCAGTGATAGCAGACCATACAGAGCAAGATGAACGAGGCAGGCAAAGCAGTGATAGCAGACCATACAGAGCAAGATGAACGAGCAGTCAAAGCATTGTTAGCAGACCATACAGAGCAAGATGAACGAGCAGTCAAAGCAGTGATAGCAGACCATACAGAGCAAGATGAACGAGCAGGCAAAGCAATGATAGCAGACCATACAGAGCAAGATGAACGAGGCAGTCAAAGCAGTGATAGCAGACCATACAGAGCAAGATGAACGAGCAGGCAAAGCAATGATAGCAGACCATACAGAGCAAGATGAACGAGGCAGTCAAAGCAGTGATAGCAGACCATACAGAGCAAGATGAACGAGCAGGCAAAGCAATGATAGCAGACCATACAGAGCAAGATGAACGAGGCAGTCAAAGCAGTGATAGCAGACCATACAGAGCAAGATGAACGAGCAGTCAAAGCATTGATAGCAGACCATACAGAGCAAGATGAACGAGCACAGCAAGTGCAACATTGTAAAAGACCACAAAGGACACGGTGGGTGTAAAAGGAAGCGTAAGGTGTCCCACACACTTGTCACGAAAATCTGCCAAGATGTCAACATCAACCATGGACCACAACCAAGGCGCTAAATGACATGGACATAGTTTTCACACTCCACCATGGAGTGAATGAACCTTGCACACAGACGGTCTACATGAATCTAAACATGAATCTAGGCTTCGAAACGCGCAGCTACTCAGGAAAAAGCGTCTGAAGACTTGCCTGACCTTGGCTAGAAGTCACCTGACAAAAGATCCTTGCTTTTAATCACACATTCCATGGTCCGATGAAACGAGGTTGGTATTATTTGGCCAAGATCTATCTCGTGGATGAATCAGCATGTCCACTGTCAATTAACTGTGATGCAACGGGAATGTTTCTTTCATTGTGGTAGTGGGAACCTTGCCACGGTACGGTACAAGAAATCATTCAAAGAAAGAGTACATATCAGGATCATTGATGAGATTACGTCAGAATCAGCTGATGAGAATCTCCAATTAGCAGACCTACAGCCCCAAGCTCACAACCCCTATTTAAATGGTTCAAAAATAAATGTATCAAAGTAGCAATGCAATCACTTGTGGCAAGAGTGAGGGCGATGGGAATGACCAACATGACGAGATATTCACCAAGGAAATGCGTGCCAGCATCCCACAGGCGACATGCAGCAAGCATATGGACATATTCCAAATAATAAGGAGGGGTGAATCTGCGTGAAATAATGAGTATCATTTTTCACCAAAAACTTTCAGCTCTCAACATTTTTTCAAAAATTGAAAATGTCCTAAAAGATTTAAAACATCTTAAAATCATCTTAAAACTTCTATATTAAAAAAGTACTTTCAATGTTGAGTTGAATATGTAATATTTGGTCTTTGCTATGGGAAACTTATCAAATCTTAAGTCTTTTGTTTTTGTTACTCAATTAGCATATTGAGAGACACATAAGTGATATGCGTTTTATAGGTATTTTATCGTTATGATTATTATTCTTATCATTGTTATTGTCATTATTATTATTATTATTGTTGTAATTATTATTATTATTTTTTATTATTAGTATTAGTATTAGTATTAATATTAGTATTAGTATTAGTATTATTATTATCATTGTTATTTAACAGTATAACACGTGAGCAATTTGCATGAATTCAATTCAGTTTACTTGTTTTTACATCAACAGAAAATAACAATACTGAACATAGTTAATGACATGAAAAATTCTAATCATACATAACAAAAATAAAATGACGGTCTTCAATGCCATAAAATTACGGTGAAAATAGTTATCCAATAAACTAGATTGTGCTTTTATTTTCAAATTTACAGAGTCTGATGAAGTACATCATCAATTAAATACTTGCTCGCAATTTGGGGGTGTGTAAAGCTACGTTTTTAGTTCCGGCTGAAAATGTTCAGGAGCATATACGTCATTCAGATCAAATGAAGACATCATATACCCACATACACACACGCATACACACACACACACACACACACACACACACACACACACACACACACATACATACAAAACAATCATGTCCATGATGTAATTTACATCTATCAGATATTATCTTAATGATAATAATTATATGACATAAATATGAATGATAATGTGATTTTACAAAATGGCGTCTACATGACGTCACGATGACGCCATGACATTGGTCTTGTAGGGGAAACGAGTTTTTAATGACCTTGATATATGACTAAAATTCGAAGAATTTAGACTGAGAGACTTTGGAGATATTCTGGACACAAAAAAATGTGGAAATAAGAATACATAAAGTAAGAAACAATAGGTGATCTGTCAATTAGATAATTTATATAGCGCAGTCACTATATGGATATACTCTACTAATTGCCAAATCCCCTGGTGAAAGCTCGTATATCCACTTTAGGTTTAAACATCGGCCTGATATGTCCCACGAAAGCATGATGTTTATAGTAGTCACGTGACAGACAATATAATAACTTCATTAACATACGTTATGATTTTGCTTCATCGCAAGATTTGATCTGATAACCATTTTATACTCGTCGGCTATTTAAGGGCACCAAAGTTGCCAAACAAGCACCGATGACTCTTTTTATTAATTCCTTGTCAGCTGCATGGGGCAGGGGACGCAAAATCTTAAGTTGGTCGAGTGCAGCTGCGGGACTTAAAATGCTGAGTGCATGTCACACCACCATGTATTTACGTCTTACGTGGGGAATAATAGGGCGGATCCGGGATTGGTCAATAATTATAGAGGGTTGACAGAAAAGGAATTTTTTACTTCCTGTCGATATTTGGAAAAAGCAGAATTAACTATAATCATAATAATGTAGAGAACGCACCCACACTTCAAAATCCTTCTGTCTCATGAAGTTTTGGTTGCTGAAAATGAGAAGTAACGTATGTAAAACAAAATACATGAAAATATGGTATAAAATCATTGAATTACCCGTACTATCTCGCTGGCAAAGAATTGTGTTGCCGATCCATCTGCCATCCTTACCACAAACTCTTCGGTCATCTCCTCCAGTTTGCATCAAACCAGCTTTACAGGAATGTGTGCACATCTTACCAATGTTGTAGGGAGGGGTACACGGTCCAAGGATGGCGTAGGAAGGTGTACGTAGAAGATTACACTGACGAGCCCTTGGTACGATCTCTGTTCGAAAATTAGCCAAAATAAAAAATTAATTAAATTTTGTTCCCAATCAAGACGAATCTATGTACCTTCACAACTAGAAATCAAAATTGGGAAAATCCTACAATTAAACTTTTAAATACAGTTGTGCATTAGAGTTAAACAATATGACGTGACGCTTGCATTACATATGACACTACTTATCACTAATGAATAGATGGTCTAAATAAAACAACAAATTTTTCGAAAGAGCATGTGCAAAACTGCAAAAGTATGTGTACCCCATGCTAAAGTACACATCAAATGTGCGGTAACATCCGCTAAATTCAAAATAAATATGGTCAAAGCTTTGTATTTTTATGCATACTAATTACTAAATGAGTTGCCAGAACATTCTCGTTTACTTGGCAAATATTGGGCGCGCAAAGCATGCCTGGTTAAAGACCTCTTCGGCCATTTGATAAGAATTAAATGGGTTGTCTAAAAATGTTACTTTACCGAGACCGAGTTCGCTTCTTAACCTATAGTAGTCTTCTCATTCGTTGTGCTTTCCTACGTGCAAGTTTGTACACATGTCGATGAAAGGATCGCTATTGATTTCACAAATTTTTTCCTATAATTGTTACGATATACTTAGAAATCCATTTTGAATTTGCAGGGTAAGATAATTGATATTTATGACTCAAATTTGATTTTACTGCAAATTAACTTTCCATTTACCATTACGGTTTATCGTGTGACTTGTTATTCAAAAGCAAGCAACATTTTGACCTAAATCGTCTGTGGTATTGAAGCAGTATATTATGCCATCTAACATCATTTGCATCCAGTAGCGTAGGGAGGCACAGACCCAAACTTGAAAAAAAAACTGGTCATTACACTGGCGTTTTCCGAATTCTGTACTGGAACACCATATAATCAGAAATAACATGTGAAAATATATATATATTGACTCCTTTTCAGGGGTGTCAAGGCGAGAAAGCAAATCCATCGAAAAAAGTAGGGGATTATGTCCCTCCTACGATACGATAAAGATGGTGAAGTGTCATTTTCATGTGTTGCGACATATGATTGCTTTATTAATTACTCACCAATGGATAACTATGTGTACATGAACAAACTACGAAAATTTGAGCCAAATCAATTAAAAAAGTTATACAATTTGAAAGTTCCATCTTCACCTGAGATGAGCATGTTCATTGTTAATATTGGTATATTCTGTGATTTCATTCATGGAGAACTTCTCACGCTGTACATTAATTCATCCCAAGAGTAGTAGGTAAACATCAATATCAGCACCATTGTATCTAGAATGCTTGAAGAATCGGTATGTCTATATAAAGGCCGGCTCACACCTTTGCGTTTTCATTTTGCGTCGGCCCACCATTTTTTTCAAATTAAAAACGCTCCTTGGACAAAGCCACAGGTCATACGGTGGACCGACATTCGATGTACTCTCCTTGAACGCAACCGAACGTCAGTCCACAGTCTGATCAGCGTGTACTATGCGCTCGAGGAGCGTTTTTAATTTCCACAAACCCTGGGCTTAAAACGCAAAGATGTGAGTCAACCTTTATACTTGAAAAAAAAATGTCTTCTTTTCTACAAAAACAGCTTTGAACATCGATAAAGTTTGAATGGATCGGTTGATATAGTTCAACCTTTCCCAATTTTATCATCGTATTTTGTCCATACACTGCATGACAGCACATCAATGTCTGGGGTTAATTCACCCTTAAGAAGACATTTCCCGTGGTCATGCATTTTCCTAATCTCCAAGGAACTGGCTTCCATCAAGGAACTCTTATCGAAACTATTCTTGATCTTTCCAGTGAACCACAAATGCTTCAAAAGGGAAAGCATAGCTAATGAGAAGACTAGTAAAAGATTAAGATACGAACTCCGTCCAAATAAAGCAGAATTTTGTGACAGCACACTTGTTTCTTATAAAGTGGCAGAAGATGTCTTTGGAATGTGTGTCCAATATTTGCCAAGGAATTGCAATTGCCACGCAGATACTGGTGAAATATTCTGGCAACTCATAGAGTAATTAGTATGCATCAAAATACCTAAATTTTAACGCGTTTATTTTTTTTACCGGATGTTACTTCATATTTGGTGTGTACTTTAACATGGGAGAAATAAGTTAGTGCCAAGTAGTGCAAAAGGTATATTATCTCATTTTATTCTTAAACTTCTAGAACTCGCCAGATTTAAGGGGCACATGCCCCCTCCTGCGCCTCCCTCCCTCTCCCTATATCAGGCCCTGCACACTGAGGAGGCTGGATGTCCAAAACCCAATTTTCAAAATCTTCCACTCAAAAGTCAGAAAGCGTGGGAAATGTGTTTTTTTATATCGCTCGAATTCGGCACTTTCTACCCTAAAAACTGCACATGAAACAATACGGCTGAGAAACCCATTGGTCCGATGATAATCGAATAATCCTAGATGCATCTGGGTCCATTTCTCCAAGTCTATTTCTGTAAAACTTAAATTGTGAAATCTTTTCTCTCCCCGTCCCATTTCTCGTCTTTCGTTTTTTCTTCCAGACAATTGGGGGCATGGGCCTCCTCCCCCTGTAAGTAGCGAGGTTACGCACCGTCAACGCGAACGGCAAAATCGCTGACCAATACCATTTTCGACCCGTCTATAGGTTGCCAGTGACAACAGCGGCGAAGAGCAGAATTCTACAACGGTCTTTGCTCAATCCCGCGCCCGTCTTAGATGCAGGAACGTAGCCAATCAGATGCGGCCAAGCGTATCACGTGCCTATTATGCAAATCGTTGGATTCCGGCGTGAAAGCTCGATTCCTGACGTCACACTTAATTTGCATACTGCCGTTGAGCGAGTAGCGTAACAGAAGTTAAGAGCAATGGAGGGAATAAGGACGGGTTAGCAAGAACGCAGGAATCTGACGAATTCTCCCGTCGTTGAGCCGCTCCGTTGTCGAGCGTAACTTCCTTGTTATCCCACTGTGTGCATCTCATATTCTAAAACACTTTGAAAATGTAATGCATGAAATCACACGCAAGCTAAAGCCAACAGCACACGCCATGACTCAACCATCTTGTGACTGGCTTGCGACTGGATGTCGTCACTTAAGCGCATGTCAGTCTAAGCATTATCACCGTACATACCGAACACCTTGCGATCGGACGCCATGACTGCGCGGTCTTTTTCGCTGACCAGAAGTAAAATACCTGCTTGTAAAATTTACAAAGTGACGGTTGACACATGTGGAGGTGACGTGGTGTATGTAGTGGTCATGACTCTCGCCTTTCGACCGGAGGGTCGTAGGTTCAAATCCCACCCATGGCGTTAATTTCCTTCAGCAAAAAATCCTTCCATATTTTTATGCACTCAACCCAGGTGAGATGAATGGGTACCTGGTAAAATATTCATTCCTTGAAATGCCAAATGCGCTGTTGGATGCCGGGCTAAAGCCAGTGTAAAATTAAAGCGACTTGAGCACTCAGCAGAGTGGATACGCGCACGATATGAATTGCATATTATATTATCATAATTTTTATTAGTGTATCATTACCATTGTGACGTCACAATACGCTTGTCTGATTGGATATGAGCTTACTAGCCAGTTGTTAGGACTCAACGTGTCAAATACCCTCGACGAGCGTTCCTATTTGCATCTAACTGTGTGCGACTGGCAATCTCACAAGGGTCATGACGTCAAATCTCAACTCACTCGATCAGTTGCATGCCAGTCGTAAGGTAATTGAGTCGTAACATATGCGGTGGGGTTAAAGCCCTGGGTGGTGTTTCACCAATATACGAAAGACTTTAAAAACAACTTTACGTTCGACTGGTAACCCTTCTTGTGCGTAATGGTTCACACTATTACGCGCATTCAGCGCAAGAACTGATACCACTCGAACTTAAAGTCGTACGTAAAGAACTTAAAGTCGTACGTAACTTTAAGAACGACTTGGCGAAACATCGCCATGGTCACATAGGACCCCGGAAGCAACACGATTCACCCCGACTCTGTTAATTTACAGTTAACTGCCTCAGAGCAACGAGTCGGGGTGAATCGTGTTGCTTCCGGGGTCCTATGTGACCGAGGCATTACTTACTCGGTTTGTGCGATATGATAAAACCTCTATTATCTTCTGCCCCTTCTAGTGATGTAAACCTAATGGTAACTACACTTCCCGTCGAGTCCCACCTTGTCGATGGATGCCTGTTGCAAAATTGACCACGCAATGGCACCCCAGTAGTCCCATTTCCATCGTAGATCAACAGTGAATCATTGCTGTAAATAAGAAGAGAGTTATGGCACAAGCAATATACTTGAATAATTCATTCCGCCTGCTCACTGACAAGAATTAACAGTAAAGCAATCTGTCGACGGGCCGATAAGCATAACAAAAAAAAAAGAAAATAAATAAATCTGGAATAGAGATCTCACATTGTTTACCCCTTTTACTTCATCAATTCCTTTTCCAAGATATTATGGGGTCCCTGAGGGGAAAGGATAAGAGCCTGCTTTCGCTGAACTATGATGTAATTTAGGTACAACGAAGGGATCATTATAAAAAAAAAGCCGACGCAAGCACGACTTTTGTTCACGATTTTGACGCGCACTGTTCACGATTAG
>BQKZ01004763.1:8995-21372 GCA_036244855.1 Temnopleurus reevesii | reverse complement strand
GGGGGGGGGGGGGGGGGGCGTGGCCCGCTCGAACCCTTGGATCCACTTATGTACAAGCGCCCTTTGTATTTTTTTTTACAGAAAGCTTCTACCGCTACCTCGGTTGCTACTCTTCTGAGTGCCACGAGACCGTTCATTACGTCACCATTCCCAAAAGTGCGATGACGCCAAGGATCTGCATACAGGCCTGCCAAGATGGCGGCTACCCTTACGCAGGCGTACGCAACGGTGCGCGATGCCACTGCCTCTGTCAACAGGTGTGCACGTATCAACAGACGGATGACGATTGCGAGCTCCCTTGCGAAGGAGACGCAACTGAGACGTGCGGGGGCAACTCCACAATGGCAATCTACGGAGGTATGTGTTTAAACGTATATACTAGCTTTGGGAGAGGTGGTGCTTCAGATATTTAACTACTTTTTGAGCTGCTGTGAAAATATTGCCATAATGTAGCTTTTAAATAGCAAATTTGAACGTCGCCGTTCCCAGAAACGCGATGACACGAAGATGGCGGCTACCCTTACGCTGGCGTACGCAACGGTGCTCGATGTGATTGCCTCTGTCAACAGGTGTGCACGTTTTAACAGACAGGTGACGATTGCGGGCTCCCATGCGAAGGAGACCCAACTGAGCTGAGACATGCGGAGGAAACTCCACAATGGCAATATATGGAGGTATGTGTTTAAACGTATAGATTAGCTTTGGGATCGAGAGGTGGCGCGTCAGAAGTGTAAGTACTTTGTGAGCTGCACTAGAAATATTGCCATAATGCAGATTTTAAATAGCAAATTAAAACGTCGCCGTTCCCGGAAACGCGATGACACCAAGATGTCGGCTATATACCCTTACGCCGGCGTTCGCAACGGTGCTCGAGGCGACTGCCTCTGTCAACATGTGTGTACGTTCCAACGGACGGATGAATACTGCGGGCTCCCTTGCGAAGGAAACCCAATGGAGACATGCAGGGGCAACTCTATGATGGCAATGTATGGACTAGGTAAACGTCCAGTCACGTTAAGCAGAAGGGACAAACGAATTGGGCAAAGAAAATAACCCCATTCAAGCCTTCATAATAGCTTAAAGGGAACACCCCTGAAATTACCGTGTCCTATCGAATAGATAAAAATGAGATGAACGAACTATGAAAATGGACGCAAAATCGGACAACCCGTTCAAAAGTTTAAAATTCACAGAAATATGACGATCCCTACCGCTGATGGGGATCTGTGTGATCGGCAAATTGGACGGAATCTGTGACGTCAGGTCGGACAACTCCTCATTCACTCTGTATACAAAATGTTACATATTCCGTCGGTGTTGCCGATCGCACGGATCTCCATGAGCGGCAGTGATCGTAAAATATGTGAATTTGAAAATTCATAACTTTTCAACGGGTGTCCGATTTTCCTCAAATTTTCACAGTCACTGACAATTTGTTTATCTGATTTTTCTTCAATTCATCAAGAAAACGATAATTCCAGGGGTTGGATCCCCTTTAATGATCACAATAGAAAAGGAATTAGTCTTTGGCAAACGTTGTGTAGTTTATATGTGGTATCCCTTAACCCAATGAGCAGCAATTGAACTACACTCGATGCAATGAAAGCCAGTTTGTATACATTACTTGCTATATACGGTATTGGACAAGCCCTGGGAAAGCTTTCGGGTTGTCAAGAACGACCTGATTATGTAGAGAACGCATAAAATTTGCATCTATTAATAAACTCGCCTATTACAGTAAACTTATTTCTGTATTATTAATACAAAACAATTGAAGCTTTACTAATGCCCCGGTTACATAGGACCCCGGAAGCAACACGATTAAACACGACTAGCTCTTTGCTAATCCACAGTTAACTGCCCTCGAACAAAGAGTCGTGTTGAATCGTGTTGCTTCCGGGGCCCTATGTGATCGAGGCATAACAAAGAGTCGTGTTGAATCGTGTTGCTTCCGGGCCTCTACGTGACCGGGGCCTAACGGATTTTATCTCTATTTAAATTGCAGTGAGTTTCAAGACCACAATGAATAAGATTTGCCGGGATGAGTCCCCAAGGCATCGGCCTCGCCTCCGAAGTAAGTTGAGTCACTCACAGAAAATCCTGGGTGGCGTTTCACAAAGATAAGAAAGACTTTAAGAACGACCTTACGCACGACTGGTATCAGTTTTTGTGTTGAATGATCATGAATCTTACGCGTATTAAAATCGATAACGTACTCTTGTCTTTCTTAAAGTTGCGCGTAACTTTAAGGACGACTTAACGAAACACCGCCCTGGTTCACAGTTACCTCTTGCAGGATGCCCGCACCTGTGGGAGGGAGAAGGGGTCTTTATGTGCAGAGCCTCCAGAGCCTCCTAGGATCAGAGTTAGGGCCCTAGGGGCGCTGTAATGCTGAGGGCCCAAACATTTTAGCTGGTGACCTTTCTTTTGGTTGCTTGTCCATTTCTCCAACTCCCGAGTCCATTGCAGATTCTCCCTTTTAATTGGTTACTAGTATGGCACGCCGTGAGGGAACTAATATCCAATATTAGAAAATATATATTCATAAAATTACTTGATGATTGACTCTATTTGACAAAAATAACAATTTCACAACATTATTTCAAATTTTGTTTTGAATATTTCTTCCAATTTCAAGCATTACATTAAAAAATAGCACTACTTTTTGAGAAGCGTCCAAGTTCATACTCACGTACTCAATGAAGGGGGGGGGGGGGGGTCTGGAAGTTCCAGGAAAATTCATTATCTCCCTCCATTGAGTGTGTGAGTTAGGCAGGGTCACTTCTAAACAGTGGCGCAACCAGGTTTTCAAGCACTTTATATAAATTGTCATTACTTGCTCATATTTGAATCATTTTGAATGTTTTTGTTATATAAAAGTTGATACCATTTCCTGTTGAAATGCGTTAATAACATAAACTTCCGAAATATTCCCTATTTACATTACAGGTAGGATGTATTTATATATTTCCGGACCAATTGCTATCGCTTTCGTCGTCGGGATGGCACTTTATAGACTGCGATGTGCAACATTAGTCGTCGGGTCCCGTCTGCTGCCCAGTCTGCCTGGTAGCGTTGCCGCAAGTAACCCGACATCGCAACGGTCTGCTGACGGGCACATCTACGCTGACATCGCAGGAGATGCCTCCAGGGGTGCCTCAGGAGGAGGCAGCCGTCCCGATGCTCGTGCTGTCTTCACTGCGCCTGTGCTATTCGGTGCCTCCACCACCGCGCCCGTCATACGCGGCGCATCCACGAGCACGGCGGAAGGATACACCCAAATTCTCGCGCGAACCGAAAGCGACGCGGGAAGCAGCGCGAGTCAAGATCACACCTACGTTCTAACACCAACGCGACCGAAAGCGCATCTTAGCCCGATGTTCAGGGACAGCGCTCCGGACGAAGAGGGATACCTCGTTCCCGAGGAGCTCTCCACCGCTGACGCTCATATTCCGAATGGTTCTCATCATGGAGAGGCGGATGAAAATCAGGATAGGTTTCTTTCCTCGGTAAACGAGTCTGTTCCAGAAAATAGCTACATAGAAATTGTTTAAAGAGCCATCCAAGGATATACAGGCATATTTAGTCATTTCACGAACCGATATAGGAGGGAAGTATGTACGGCAGTGGATTTGGTCCGTTTGGACGGTGTTTGACCAAGTTACGAAAGACTTTAAGAACGATTTCACGCACGACTGTTATCATTTCTTGTGCTGGATGATCGGGAAACATCCGTTAACATATTCCAGTATTTCTTAAAATCGTTCGTAACTTTAAGAACGATTTGGTGGAGCACCGCCCCGATCCTTGCCGAAGTAAACAAATATCTCGTCACATTCGATTAACATGATAAACAATTACAGATTTCAATTATTGGAGGGGACATTTTATCAATGGAGGTTAGAATTCAAACTCTAAGAATAATTGTACTAATGGAAAATACCAAAGAAGCGGAAAAGGGAGAAGAAGAAAAAAGTGAAAAGGGGGACCAAAGGCGGTCCAAATCCATGACTGAACCAATAAACACGAGCACCGTGTCAAATACACCGGCAGTACACAGCTGTTTTAATACATTATTAATTAACTTTATGTACCTTTGAGCGATCAGAAATGGTTTGAATCGTGTTATAATTTCACATTATGAATAGCGGTTTGCAACATATGAAATCTTTCTGACTTCAGCCATTTACCGGTACCAGACGAATGTATATTTTGAAGCAATGATTTACTGTAAGACAGTTGTTTCTTGAAAAGTCTGAACCTGAAAATACAGTTTAAATTGTATTGATGAAGCCATGTGATGAAGTTATAGTTCTAAAGGCCGACTTACATCTTTTCCTTTTTAGCCTGCGTCAGCCCAGCGTTTTTGAAAATTAAAAACGCTTCGTTAGTCCACAGTTTACGCTTGGGAGACGGTGGACTGACGTTCGGATTGCGTTCCAGAAGCGTACGCCGAACGTCAGTCGAACGTATGACCTGTGTTTTTATGTGGCAAAGGAGCGTTTTTAATTTTCAAAAACGCTGTGCCGACGCAGGCTAAAAAGGTGTGAGTCGGACTTTAGCAGGGAATGGCTCCCGCTTATGCCTCAGTCACATAGAAGCCCCGACTGAACGCGATTCAACACGACTCTTTGAGGCAGTTAACTGTGAACTGTACAAAGAAGGCTTTTATGTGACTGGGGCTTGAAGCAAACAATATCGCTATGTTCAGCGACTTTTGTCTATATTTCTGCGTTCACAGAGTGTCAGTCAAATTGCACGAACGCTAGGCAGGTGGCATCAACAGCTGAATACATAATTTAAAGGGAAACCAATCCCTGGAAATTTCGTGCTCTCATCGAATGAAGAAAAATCAAAGAAACGGACTGTGGAAATTTGAGCAAAATCGGACAATCCGTTCAAAAGTTATGAATTTTCAAAGTCAAAGAGATTTGACAATCACTGCCGCTCATGGGGATCCGTGCGATCGGCAAATCTGACATGTGACGTCATGTCGGACAACTCCACATTTACTCTTTATACAAAATTTCACATTTTCTCCCTTTTTTGGAAAAGTCAACAAAATGCCAATTATCGGTTAGGGTATAGCATTTCTGTATTGCTTCTGCATGTATTTTGAGAAGAATGATGTTGCAACCTTACTCTAAATTTTGAATTAATCCATTTTTTAGAATTCTATGTACAAAGTGAATGATGAGTTGTCCGACATGACGTCACAGATTCAGTCGGTTTTTGCCGATCGCACGTATCCCCATGAGCAGCAGTGATCATCAAATCTCTATGACTTTGAAGATTCATACCTTTTGAACGGGTTGCCTGATTTTGCTCAAATTTTCACAGTTTGTTCATCTGATTTCTTGTCATTCAATGAGAGCACGATAAATCCGGGGGTTGGTTCCCCTTTAACATGGGGGCAATTATGAATAAATATTGACTGTATCGCGAGCATAATGTTTTGAGTATTGATGCGAATCTTGAACATGTTGGCATTAATTTGAGTAGTAGTAAAAACAATGAGCACTTTAATATTTTGTTGTCCTTGACAAATTTGCATATAATTTGCATATTTAATAAGACAAAATAAATTTTTGAAGCAGATTTAGATTCTCCATTGTCTCAACCTTCCAAAAATGTATGGTTTGTTGGGGTTTTCTTATTCAAGTTAAGATATATTTAGAAATCATTATTGATGTTCATTTCACTCTATTTTACCAGACTGGCCCCCTTAAAGGGTACCTCAGGTCAAAAGATATAATTTGTATATCACATAATTAACCCAGTATAACTTTACCCGACATGATTCAAGGTGTTCGGAGCAAATGAATGCCTCGTTCGATCGACGCGCGAACAAAAGTCCGAGTTCGATTCCGTGCGTAGATTTTTTTTTCAGTGAGAGTGGATTCATTGTGAGCTTAAAGTATGTGAGCTAGTCTTCGTACAGGCCGTCTTTCGATAAATCATGAGAAACGTATTATTAAAAAAAAAAGAAAACTAAACACACTTTTAATATCATGTGATTGTTAGAGTAGTTTGTTTTATGTTTACTACCAACTAATTAAATTATCCTTTTTAGCCTCAGTTACCCTTCAAGCTAGATATCTTACTTACAACAAATATTTAGCTCACACGGTACACGTAAGTTGACCGAGTGATCACTAAAAACAACCAAATGTTCTCGTACGAAAATGGTATGACCCATAATGCAGTTCGCACCCACTTCTTATGACGTCAGTGTCGCACTTCTGGCTAATAAGGTCTTCGCAGACGACTCGACGTTTCAAATATTAGTACGCTCGGTAGACTGGTAGATTAGATTTATGAGTTACAAAATTATGGAGCTATTTTGCACACAATGAGTTACAAATCAATAGAAACGTGGCTAGAGAATTAACACTTCGTTCGATAGGATGCCCGCTGAATTGGCGCTATGTCAGGATTTATTTGTCTTCATGCCGCAATACACTTCATGAAAACAAGGACGAAACTTACATGAAATATAACGAATGCTTCCCATACAAAAATTTAACAGGAAAGACACTTGTCTGATGTTAAAATCGTCAAGCCTATGTCTAAAATACACTTGTATGTATATACATATTGTATGTATGTATGTATATAATGCTTCCGGGAGCGTATTCTCAATTCTCGCTACCCTTAAAAGAAAGAAAATTAAGAGCCGAAGATGGCGCTATGCAGTCTTCAAAGTCTTCAAAGTAAGCGTATGGAATAGAAGTATGGGGTAGCACATATGAAACAAATCTGAAACCCATACATTTAAGTCAAAAAATGGCGGTTCGAGGTATCACGTTTAGTTCAATCAGGACACACTCAAAACCACTTTTCAAAAAATTGGAAGTTCTGAATATTTATCAGCTACATAAACTTTGTATCGGTAGTTTTATGTATGAATTAATTAATGGTAAACTCCCGCATACAATCATTCAGTATTGCACTTTTATTCAACATAGTTACCGAACAAGACAGAAAGAAAAAAACAACTTGTACATACCAAAGGTTAAAACAACCAAAGGAACATTTTCAGTCTCATATGTAGGTAGTTCTCTGTGGAACGATTTACCAAATTATGTTAAAACAAAAACATCTGCGCTTTCTTTTAGAAAGACGCTTAAAGAGTTTTTACTGAATGAATGAATGGATGGCGAGTACACAAATATTATTATGTACATGTATTCTTTATTTTGCATTCATGGCTGTCCATCTGCCCTGAACATAAATCTGTGAATGTGTGTGTGTGTGTGTGTGTGTGTGTGTGTGTGAGCAAATGTAATTAATGTTTATACAACAAGTAATCATGTTACATGTAAGTGTACATATATGTAACTTAATGTAACGTTTATATAATGTAACTTGTTAATGTAACTTTTTAATCTTTCAAGTCAATATGACAATTGTCTTTGTGACTAGGTGCCAGACTCGACTAGCATCCATGCTATTTTCTGGTTTCCTTTATCCTGTTAACTTTATGCTCTAAGTACTATATCTTTGTTGTACAAAACCATGTTATGTTATTGTTTTATTGGATAATAAATAAATTCAATTCAATTCAATTCAATTTCATGTGGGCCGTGGTAGACACTTCCGGTCAAGGTCATTTGTGCAAGTTCGCTCATTTTTACCAGGTTCTAGATAAATAAAAATCAGGTTGGTTTTGCACTTTATTTTTAACATTTGCTAATACTAATTACTATCAATCCATAGAGTGTTTCTTTAATGCAGCACCAAATACCTCTGATGATGGTAAAGGGAGAAAACTTGGCCATTATCCGAGGTGAAAGACGAAGCACGTACATACAAAACAGCTTCCGAAACCGGAAGTCACTTCCCCAGCTCCAACAAAATTATCGTCAGATATCGTTCGATATCGCCGATTTTCGGTGGCGAGAATTTCCACATACGCTGGGCAAACGCTGACTATCACGCACAATAATCCGTTTACCTGTATCATTCTCGTGATCATAAAAAGGTATGTTTTGCTGCTCCATTCTGTAGAAGAAAGCTTGTGTATACTCAGCATCACCCATCTTAAGTCGACGACAAAATGTAGGGGCGTTCCTCTTCATGCGGAACGATTCCGCTCTCCCGTCGATGCTTATTACCCTAGATTTATTCAGACATGCGTTTGACACATGTGCAAGCTTCTTTTTCAAAGTCGTCAAGTCTTGTGAAAACGTTGGCCCGTACTCGCGAACTTTCCGCCAAAATGTTTTGTTGAAATGCTTATAAAGCATCACATCCGCTTTGTTCCATTTGCGTATTTTCCCCGCTAAGCTGTCGTCGTCTTTATTTCGTAGTTTTGCCGTGCGAGCACCTTGTATGAGATAAACAACATCGTCCATTGTCCAGCAGAGTAGTTTGCGAAGCAAGAGTAAAGATTCGTCGAAATATTCCGTGATTAATACTAGATCGAAATCAGAATCAAGCTCGTCGATTTTCCTCCTGACTTTCTCCTCATTGTCCATATCGTCATGGTTCATGCCGAAGTCAAACAATTGTTGATTGTGCATGCTTTGTTTGAAGTATTGTTTTGTCGTCATGACATGATCAAAGTACTTCCTAGGATTTGTGAGGAACAGTTTATTTGGTTCTTTGGACGCAGGCATGGATTTCCAGATCTCGAAGTAGCTGAAAGCGGACTGCCACTGCGCTGCTGGCTCGCGTATGATCGTCACATACTTAGCCTTGTGGAAGACTTTACCCATCTCCTTCTTGTCCAGTCTTGCGTGGTTCGTCAAGACATCGTACCCTACATCCAGACTCCAGTTCTGCTCCGATTTGTGACCTGTCACAGGACCAATTTTTGATGCGTTGAAGATGTTCATGTAGTTGACAAAGGTGCCTTCCTCTGGAACAAGGACCTTAAGGTCTCTGGTGAAGGCATAGCGGTCGATGATGGAGCCCAGAGTGGTAGAGCCTGTCTTGTGAGTCTTGAGGTATACAACCTTGTGGCGGGGTTCACATGACGTTCTAGGTGTCGTTGAGGTGAGGTTGGAAGGTATCTCACTGAGAAGACCAAAGGAAATTAATAATTGCTTGAAGTTTTATAAGTACATTTTATTTTAAAACTATGTGAAGCAAATTCATTCAGGCTTAAAGACTTGGCCTGGGCCAAAAAATCCCGCTTCCATTAAAAGCAGGAAGATTAAACAAACGGACAAAAAAGTGTAAATAAAATCGAATAACATGTAAGAAAATTATAAACTTTTCAATTCTGTAACTCAATAGTGATTTTCATGCAAATTGGCAAATTATGGTTATGTGATTTTATGGAACACTTCTCTGCAAGTTGTTTTATTACGGGAACACTATAAATTCCAGGGGTTTGTTTCCCTTTAACGCAGCCCTTTGCGGTAGATCAATGTAATGAATGGCTAAAACGGCTCTAGTGTCACTTAATCATAGTGTAGTTTAAGAATTATTCTTCTTCTAATTAAAATTACTTTGATTTTATCTAGTAATAATAATAATAATAATAATAATGCCATTTATATAGCGCCTAATCCACTCTGTGGAGTGTTCAAGGCGCATTAAGAGAAAAGTGAAACTAAGTAAGATTTCCTTAAGAAGTGATGCTTCAGTTTCTACTGCCCATGAAAGTTGCCTGATTTCCAAAACAATTCTTTCTGTCGTCATCAGATCTGAGCTACCGTATGTTTAGAATGTTGTTATTCTCTTGATCAAGTCAGCTGCACGAATTAATTACTCTATTGCACTATATTCCCTTTAACTGAATCAACGTTACATTTAATATCAACAAATAGTCTCATGCATCTATTTCTAACATTGTATTTGTTTACTTATTTATTCATTGATTTATTTATTTTATTTCTGATAGTTATACGGGGTGGCTCATTTCACCTATTTGGGGTCTTCCATGAGGCCCTGTTTGCAAACAACAAATATAACAGTATATACAAATATACAAATGTACAAACAGTATCCCTATAGGCTACTATAGGCTACTTAAATCAAATTCTATTACTATTAGCATTGAAATACTCGAAAAAAAACAAAAGTAATGATAATAATATGTACATTGACAAGAGGGGAAGTTATTGATTAATAATTTTGCTGGTATTAATAAATTTGATAAAATTTATCCCCTATATCACAGTTTACAATGTAGACAATATCGTTTTCATAGAGTATTTGAAACTGTTTAAAGTAGGCAACATTTTAATAGACCATTCTATTTGGTTACAAACAGTAATTCCAGATATTAATGGACTATTTTTGTATATGTCTGTCCTAATGTTTAATAATCTTTATGTTATATTTCGGTAGGGTAACTCAATCAGTGATTGAAACACTATTGTCATTTGAGATCTCACAGCAAAAATAAACATTTTAAATCTTTAGTTTTTTTTTCAACTGAACAGAACATACCAGCCACAGTATCAGGCTAATCCAGTAACTACTGAATTTTATACATCCCATGGACTTTAGAAAGCCAATCTAGATAGTTTAAAGGATTATTTTTCTAACTCATAGAATAAATGAAATCATCACCTTTTTCTGTTTCATTTGTTCACCGAGGAAATATTGATAATGATTTCTTGCATTATGTGTGTATAGTTTTGCTTGTCATTTGCTTGTTCATTTATTTCGATCTGTTGATGTATGTAAATCCTCTAGAAGAGGCTAAAAATCCCATAAACTTTAAAGGGGAACTTCACCCAGACATTGATGCACTCTCAGTGGATGAAGGAATATACAATGATCAAACTGTGCAAATTTGAGCAAATTACAACCATCCATTCAAAGTTTATGAAGTTACAAAGTGATTTAAACCCCTCATGGGCTCATTAAATTGGCAAATGCCTGTCAACATGGAGAGCTCGCCGTTCACTTTGTACATATACAATAAATCAACATAATTCATTCCGAAATGCATGCAGAATCAAAATGTCCATATCATACTTGATAAAAGTACAATTTTGTCTACTTTTCTAGAAAAAGAAGAAAATATGAAATTTTGTGTACAAAGTGAATGGAGAGTTCTCCATGTTGGCAGCCATTTTGTGCCTGTACGTTGCCAATTTGAGGAGCCGATGAGGGATGTAAATACAAACTTTGAAAATTCATAACTCTTGAATGGATTGTCGGATCTTGCTCAAATTTTCAGTTTGATCACAGTATTTTTTTTCTTGGACTGAGCGCACATCAATGTCTGGGTAAAGTTCCCCTTTAAGCAAAGACTACTCTATTCCAGTGGTAAATGGGTTAATACTGCTGAAACGGACTACATCGTTTCTTTTGATTGTCTTTGTTTATAGATTTGCTTGTAGCTTCATGGAAATAAAATCAGAACAAAACTCAAAAACTTACCCCTTAAAATACACTCTCGCTGGCCGAATTGGCACTGGTTGTCTAAGATCCTGCCTATTATTAAAAGTCCATGTCGACCACACGACAAAGCAAGTCCAACAAAGGAAGGAAAGAAACTTAAATAGATTATTCATTTTTCCGATTGATATAAAGAAGAAGATGCCTTGGCCGCCGAATCATTTCTTGGATCTTGAGCGATGGGGATGCTGGACTCTGATCAACTGAAGTTGTGTGTCTCTCGCCGTAATTTGTGATGCTTAAGGATCTGTCACACTGTGGGATGTGTTAAGGCCGATTCACACCTTTGCATAACGTTCCCATAACGTATTCGACGTACAATACAATACAATACAATATGGATACTTATATAGCGCTCAATATACAGGTACTTCATGGTTCCAGAGCGCTCTACAAATTACATCAACAGAAGAATAAAGAAATAAAAGAAACTTATCAGTCAAACAGAAGAGTTTTTATGGCTTTCTTAAAAGTATCCAATGATGGGAGAAGGCGGACAGATTGAGGGATCTCATTCCAAAGAGAAGGTGCAAACGATCGAAATGAATTATCCCCAGCTTTATTGTGTGTTTTGGGGATGTGGAGCAAAGTACTGTCTGAACTTGAGCGGAGACCAGGTCGAGCAGAGTGATGATGGGTGATGAGCGAGGTGAGATAGGTGGGAGCTATTCCATGAAGACACTTATAGACGATGGTAAGGGTCTTAAAGTAAATACGATGTTGTACCGGTAGCCAGTGTAGCTCTTTCAATAGCGGTGTCACATGATCAAATTTCCGGGCCTTGAATATCAGTTTAGCCGCGAGCGTATTGGCCAACTTCCATACGTTGGGTATATGTCAGCTAAAGGGTTCATATCATGAACCCTTCGTAAATCTCATGTATGCATATATTTGTATTTTTGTAGTAGTTTTATTTCTTTTATATGAATTATTCCTTGACATTACAATAAAACTATAACATGGAACATCTTTAGTTCGGTGGACCCTATCAGCTACCCCCACCCCTACCCCCC